>CAUYSK010073135.1:0-37486 GCA_963575035.1 Avahi laniger
CCATCGGTAGAAAGCTAGTGTTTCCCTTTGGGGGTGTGCTTTCAGTTTGATTCTTCATACTTCCAGAGTTCTTTTGCTGATTCCTTCCCATCTTGGAGCAGCTGTTTTTTTTTACCTTTGGATTTTTGTTTAGATAATGACATTCCCAGTTTATTCTCTGAGCCAGTAGGTGGTGCTTGTGGGTGAGATTCAATCACATCTTGTGTGATGAGTCAATACATGCAGTAAAAGTGTATGCAAAGTGACCTCCCTGTCATTAGGTGGCATTTGCCTGGAGGAGCAAGCTGCAATGTTGTTTTGGAGTCCTGCATTCAGCTCTCATTCCTCTGGAGAAGCATTTTAATGCCTCAGGTGATGGGAGGGGCCCTGGGACTTCTAGGTGTGCCCTTATTCTCCACCTCAGCAGGTCCAGTTCAGGGAGCTAGGCTGGGCGGAGCTTAGTTGTGTTAGCCTGTCCTCATGCTCCACAAATGCTGTTAGCCGGGGTCAACGTTCTGTTTTCTGCTTCTGGGAAAAACTGCCAGGGAGGGGGATGAAATGATCCACTCAGTCAAAAAGTCTGTGTGTGGAGATGGGGCTGTCTGAGACCTGCATTCTGGAGCAGGTCTCATTCCTTTCCACCCTCCCCTATTCTGTGGTTTCTCCTGTGCCTCTGCCAGCAGGCAGGATCTCAGGCCAGCAGATCTCACCTGACTGTGATGCAAGCTGGGAGGGTCCCTGCCCAGGATCACAGCCTGAGCTGGGAGTGCAGCCCTCCCATGGGAGGAGGTTTGATTCTTGAGCAAGCTGCTGCTAGGATCTACTATGATCTGCTCTGAGGGCACACACATCTCAGTCTCATTCACAAATATCCTTTCTGTGCCCCCAGGCAATGCAATTGAGACCTGGGTGTATGCGATCTGGCCTGCAGGCCTGTCCCCCAGGGCCCAGAGACCAATCCCTGATCCTGCCAGGGAGAAAAGTGCTGATCTCAAGTCATGCATGGGGTGCCCAAGCTGGATCAATGTCTCTCTGCCTTGGGGTTTGTCCCACTCTGCTGGAGTCACCAGGCAAGCAGTACCTGGGAGGGCTGGTGGGTAGGGAGCTCACAGTCCAAGTACCCCTCAGTCCTCTGCAGGGCCCCAAAAGGAAAGATCTGATTTCCTGCAGAGGTCCCCAGATGGTGGCTAAATTGTCTCTCTTGCCAGCCAAGGGTAGGGGAGAGGAAGGGGAGAATGAAGCAATATGGCTCCTGCCTAAGCTCTGGTCTGTGGGGTGGGAGGCATGCTATCCTGAGGTAGCTGGTAGCCCGGTGCCCTGTCCACAAGAGGCTCACAGCTCACTGGTGGCAGCCGTCTCTGGGCTGGTGTTGGCAGGTCTCTCTAGCAGCTCAGGGGCCATCCTCAGTCCAAGATACAAGGGAGGGGAAATTTAACCACTCCGCCCTATGCTTATTGGTGGTCTCCAAGCCTCTCAGGGTTTAGACCCTGCCACTGCCTTTCTCCTTCCAGTTCTGCTCCACAGCTTCTTCTTATGGAGTCTCTTGTAGTTTCAGTAACCCTTCCTTCTGACCCTTGTCTGATCTGTGTTTGTCTGCCTGTTTGCTCTTTTCACTTTCATTTAAAATCTTCCTTTCTTGCAGAGATTCTTTGGCTAGAGGTTTTTCTTGTCCACCATCTTGCCTCCACCTCCCAAAATTAAAGAAATTTTAAATTTTCTACGTATTAAGTTACTTACAAGTAACAGTAATAGATCCACTGCATATTAATATTAAAGAATTGTCAACCTAGCGCAGTGGCTCACACCTGTAATCCTGGCACTCTTGGAGGCTGAGGTGGGAGGATTGCTTGAGCCCAGAAGTTCCAGACCAGCCTGAGTGAGAGTGAGACCCCATCTCTGCTAAAAATAGAAAAATTAGCTGGATGTAGTGGCGTATGCTTGTAGTTCCAGCTACTCAGGGGGCTGAGGCAGGAGGATTGCTTGAGCTCAGAAGTTTGAGGTTGCTGTGAGCTACACTGATGCCACTGCACTCTACCCAGGGTGACAGAGTAACGCTCTGTCTCAAAAATAAAAAAAGGAAATTGAACCTCCTCCTCACTCCCCAACCTCATATTAAATAAAGAAAAGAATTATATTTATGAGCAGTAACTACGCTTTTCAAGGCAAACAAAATGTAATGAGAATTGCATTGTTTTTGCAAATCTGATGTCAGGCTTAATAAGATAGCTGGATCCTCCTATTTGCTTCTGCCTTCATTGTGTTGCTCTATATTGTTTTGGCTGAAGTATAAGAAGAAAATCTGTTCATACACAGAGAAGTACTAATTGGAAGAGGGAGAAATATTTTAGTAACCTTTTCAGAGGATTGTGAATATTTTTCTTCAATTCTCCTCCAAAACTTGACAAGTGATAGTTTCAGATTCAGCCTTGCAACTAACCTTTAAGAAACCATATCAATGAACTTTCTGTACTGTTACATTAAAATGCATCAGTTTATCTTCTAGGTTATACTCTTTTACTCACTGCTTTGGTTCATTTGGAAAAATAGTTTTACTGAGTTATACAAAGCTTCTGGTAGTTTGACACGTTTCATCTGTAATATCAAAAAATCACATTCATTATCACTCCTGATCTCATCAAAAAAGTCAGTAAGAATTGGAAAGCCGTCAAGCTCATTGTGGCAAATGCAAGTTTTTCACAATTCTAATTTTCACTTTAAAGTTCAAATATATTCATTGGCGAAGATACAGTAATTGGTTTTCCTTGAAATAACAGGCTTACTTCATTCATTTTGAGAAAATGTCTACCAAATACACAAGTCTCAATAACCATAGTCTGTCAGGTTTTCTTTCAGGAAAAAATGAAGTTCAACTAAAGAAGCTAGTTCAGCTCACAGCACAGTGCTTTTCCTCAAGACATTCCAGGAACTGTGATGTGTGGCGTAAGTGCTTTAAACATTCCCCTGGCCCCCATTTTCTCATATAGAGTATTAAAAGAGGCATGTACTAAAGGGTCAATATTTAATAAAATTAATAACATCTACTGCTTTATCAAGGACGTCCCTAAGGGAAACAGACTTTTTTTTTGTACTGAGAATGCATAGTAGTACAAAATACAATGACTACCAATCCACTTTGGTGATAGCAAGTTGATTTCTGCTAAGATGCTAGCAGTTTTATTCACTATTTTTTTGCACTATCAGTGCAAGTGCCAATGTGGTAAAAAAAGCAAATAACACTTTCACGTTATTATGAAAACACTCTTGACTTCATGTGCCACCTGAAATAGTCTCAGGATCCCAGAGATCCGAGCCTACACTTAGAAAAATCGCTGCTTTACAGTATTGTATTAGCAACAAGATTTTGTGTTAGAGTAAGATCACAATGATATTGCATCATATATGTTTATACTCTTTATAGTATTTTGTAGTTTACTAATAGTCCTTACACATATTGTCTTACTTTAATCACAGTACAATATTATAAAGTTTCCAGCCAATTATTTTAGTACATAAAACTAATAATGCAGAAACTGAAATAAAATGTTCAGAAGTACAAATAGGATACAGATAAAGTGGCTCTTCTACCACATCAAACAGGCTCTACAACAGCAATGATGGTGTTGCTTGAATATCTCCAGTGGGGATAATAAGACATTTTTCTGGAAGCTTTCATTGCCTTTTCCCCCTCTTATTTAATAACACACTTTTTGCTGTGGCTTCAACCTGTTATGCCATGTTCTATCCTTATCAACCAATAAAACAATTGCTATTTAACTGCTGTAATTGTAACATACCTTTATAGACTTGAGAGTTACCGTGTCTTCCTTCAGTCTTATTTGCCCTTTTCAATGGGGCCAACTTCCCTAAACTCTGCTCAAATTTTCAGAACTCTGTAAGCTTTGCAGATTGTGAATTTTGTGGTGTTGTATATATCTTCCCCCACCTCCCATTTTTAATCTGTATAATCCAAATTTTCCTTGAAAACAATAAAATTGCCGTGTGAATAATAAACACTTTGATTTGAGGTCCCAGAATAAATTCATAATATGACCTTCTAGAAAATTTTGTGCCCTCAGAAACATAAAATTAAGAGAAAAGATAGTATCTTTGATTTTTTACAGTTACTTTATTGTATATAGATTATTATATTATGATACGTCTAAATATGTAAGAAAGTTAATTATAAGCTAATATTAATTATGTGGAAATAATATGTAGGCATATACATATAGATGACTAAATGTTTATATTATATATATTAATACCTCACCTATGTATATGAATGTGTGTGTATTTTTGTATTGGAATTTCTAAGCATTTTTATGCCAAAAATAGCTAATTAGCTAAGCTTAATTTTTGTACACTTCTTACTTTTTAAAAAATAATATTTAGTTGCTCAGGATTATTTGAAATTTGTCAAGTCATTTTACATCTATATTGTCATTTGATTCCCTGAACAACTCTGTGAAGTAGGAGGATGTTGCAGTTATATTTCCCCCTTCTTTATTATTCAGAGCAGGAATATGACAGTTTAAAGATTTTATTTCCCAGCCTCCTTTGAAGCTAGAAGCAGCCATGTGATATGAATATGGTCTTATCACCAATAAGTTGTGAGTCGAAGTCTGCTGGGGATTTCTGGAAAAGTTTGGTTTGCTGAAGTAGGCTGCCTCATTTTCCTTGTCTCTTTCTCCTTCTTCTTGATACGTGGATGTTACAACTGGAGGCCTAGCTATTGTCTTTTTAACATGAGGGAAAAGCCACGGGAACACAGTGATCTTGGCCTACACAGTGATCTTGAGCTACTCTGTCTGCTCCAGCTTATCCCTATGGTTCTTATGTGATTAAAAAGTTATACTTCAATTTGTTACATGCTGCTGAATATATTCTAAATGACACAGAAGTATACAAATACTGTGCAGTTATGAATTTATTTATATAGATCAGAAAACTGAAGCTGATTTGTTTTGTAGCCATGTAATTTGTACAGGGAAAATCTCAACTGGGAAGGGAAAAATCAGCCCCATATACTTAGAAGACATAAAGAACTCATCTAATAATTATGTGACATAAGGAATTTGTTAACCTTAAATCTGATCTGTTTATGAAATAAAACTCTAATTTCTACAGCTTTCCTGCTCTCCTTTCACTTGCTTTTTTAAAGCTAAAATTATAGACCAGGAATTCCTGACATCTGCAGTGGCTGAAGAATAGTGAGTTGGTGATATACAGGGCCCTAACTTTACCATCAATATTTCGGACCCCTCTTCCTTTGGACTACTTGGACTTCTTCAAACTCATCATTACCTTTCATGCTATTGGAAATTTTCTTACGCAGGTCTTTCTTGTGTTTCAAAATCCTATTATTCATTATCACGACCTAGTTTTAAGCATCAGTTTCTTGGGGAAATATTTTCAGACCTACCCCAGTTAATATACCTCTCTTCCAGGAGTTATCACCATATGTTTCTTTTAGAAAGAAAGTTAGTTGTGGAGGTATTAACCCTGGGCTTCTTAGATGTCTAATTCAGCTACTTATAATTAATTATTCCATAATACCAATGCTAACACACACCCAGCACATACAAGATGTTCCATACATGTTTATTAGGTTTTTCTGGGAAAAAAGAACAGAATCGAGGATTGAAAATAATACTGCTTTCATGTTCTTAGATTTGGTAATCAATGTTTTTAAATAGTTCATGGAGTCAATCTAGTGGATCATGAGCACTTTACAAAAATGAAATAGAATAGAACATAAAAGAATAAAATAAAATAGAAATATCAGAGTATATTATATACTGTTTTGTCAATTAATATAGTCATTTATTTATTCATTCGATAAGTCTTTCTTGAGTACCTGTTATGTTCCCTGTACTAGTTTATGTGTGCAAATATATACCGGGTCATGTAAAATGCATTGTGGTTGCAGTCTCATTTATTTCAAATATCTGAGATTCTTCTCTGTCAAGCCCCTCCTTATGGGAGAATTATATTCCATGCCCCATTGACATTGGATTTGGCTACATGACTTGATCTGGCTAATTAAAATAAGGGGAAGTGATGTGTACTACTTCCAAGCAAAAGTTTTAGAAGCCATCTTATGGTTCCTTCCACCTTTACTCTTTTTCCTCTGCGATAAATCTGATGATACCCCAGATAGAATCTCATCCATAAGGCTGGGTCTTGGAGTGAAAATGACATAGAGCAGAACACTACTCAATCCCCAGTGGACATATTTTAGGAGCAAGAAACAAAGCTTAAAAAAAGAGAGAGAGAGAAATTTCACAGTCATTTGTTACAACAACGTAACTTGTACAAAAGTGACTATTATCTTCTGGGCAGGTGCTGAATAAGAGCTCCTTGATTTGAGGGGAGAAGACTATGGGTGTGAGTGTGTGAAGGAAAAAGTAGAAATCTTATTCCTTTTCTGAGGAAGGAAAAGCCAGTTAGAATAAGGTATATATAAATATCAATGTGTATAAGGGTATGGCAAATTCATGCTTTTGTGATGTTAATAGTCATGGGGATTACTGCCACCACCAATGTTAATTATGGATATGTGCAAATAAACAAAGTAAGAAGGAAAAAAAACCTACAATTGACATCTGTCTGCATATAAAAATTCAGAATAAAGTGATTTATATGAACATTTTGCCATCTTTGACTACTTACCTTTCAGCACAATTACTATGTATATCATTAGAAATGTATCAGAATAGCTTTGTTGTTTTATTTGATTACCAAAATAAACTCTAAACAAGTACAATCAGTTTTCATAGTTTCTGGCTTATTACCTCTTCTTTTGGTCACAACGTAAGAAAAAAATTTTAAAACACAATTGTCAGTCCTGAAGATTTTCTCTCGATGTATAAAAACATGTATTTCTTCTTCTTTGAAATGGTAACATATGTCTACATAAAATGTTTACTGGGTCAAATTTTTCTACCTGACAGGTCTTCAAATTTGGCCTAATGTTAAGAATTCAGTTAATGAAATTTAAAGCAGCCTCATTTTCATCGTTTTTAGAAACATAACTATGTATTAGAAATCTGGCAAAGGCTTCTGTCAAATTGAACTATTGAACTCGGGGCAGTAAAAAGTCCCTCCCCAGGCAAGAGATTTAAATCATTTTCAAAGTTAATTTCCTGCTCCCAGATGGAGAACAAATCTAATCGGGTTTACTTCATTCTTTGGATGAACAGGAAAATGTCACTTGCATACTCAAAAAGGAAAAAGAAAATCTTAAGGAAGGCAGTCTCCAATCCACATCACAGCAGACAAAGGAGGTAATTCTGAAATTGAATGTATGGGGTCATTTTGAATCTAAAAGCAGATCTGAATTTAATCTGGACAAATCTCTAAGCTTACTTCCAACCTAGTTCTGTTCAGAGATGCCTGTTTACACCAGAAATACACACATATGTCTTTAAAATTGTTCACCTTAAAGGGGAAAAAAAGGTTTCTAGTTCTAAGGAGGAATTTGAGTAAACTGCCTGAGCTTCATAAATGAGGTTAGAACCTTTCCAAAGCCCTGTGGATGGTAGGGAAATTTTGCTCCTTATCAACCATAGCTTAAAAATAAGATGAGTTGACCTTTGAATCACAGAATAATGGGACTATAGAAAAAGTAAAATAAGTATTCTTGTTCTTAATTTAACAGTTGCTGGATTCTATTTAAAGGTTTGTTGCTGTGTACCTGTTAGAAAAGATTTGCATCTGCTGTCAGGCAGACACCGAATACCTACATCTCTCAATTGTGTTCTTTCTTGGTAACAAAAGCGTCCTCAGCAAAGAAGCAGGTATATCATTAGATCTTCGTGAAACAGGTTAACACCGGCTGGGCTTCTCTCAATTTACTCTACCACATATAGCTGTGCACGGCTTCCAATGAAAAGGAAAGCGGTAGGTTAGAATCTAACATGGAGACATTTTCCTGAGTAACCTCTTTAACTTTATCTCTGCTTGAAGGACAAATTACCCTCAAAGTCAACAATACAAAGAAATCGTTTCTGAAAGGGTTGCAATGGACTTGATAATATTAAAGTCCACCTTTTATTATGAATATAAAGCAGGATAACAGTTATGTCTCAAAATTGATGGTAAAGAAAAGATCTTTAAAGTAGAATTTCATTCACCCTTTGTTTTACACATCAGTTCAGGTTGCAGGATTCCAGTTTATTGTTTAAAGTCAATGTGTTTGTCTTACTCTATTGCTTAATCCAAAGCATGTCCGGACAATTAAAAGTAAATTGTCTGTATCTAATGAACAGAATACTCAAAATCAATAACATAAAAATTGACAGATTAAAAAGAGGACGTCAGGGATCTATTCTCTTTTTCGAAACACGATGTTGCTCAGTCAAAACAAGGTAAGTTTTCAGGCATGACCATGAGCCATGAATCATTGCAAGCACTTCTATTGAGATAAGAATACCAAAGCAGAGAGAGGGAAAAGTAACTTAATATTATCGAGAAACTTATTCTGTGCCAGTAGAAAGTAAAGCACATTTTTACCCGCATAATCTCATTTAATCCTTATAGCAATCTCCATTATACCAAATTCTGAGAGAGTGGCTCCAGGGCCATAAAATAATGAGTGGTGAATATAGCCCAGCTCCTTCATAAAAAGCACTTATAATTTGTATGGTCTCATACATTTTTTAGGAAGACTAAAATAGAATATTTTGCCATTCTTGAAAAGCCAAAAGTACAGAAATGGAGAGAACGTATTGAAAAATTACCTCATGAATAACATGTGCCCAAATGTGTGTAGCATTGTTAGCACTATAAATTAACGAGTAAACTTGAGCCCCCACACTTCAGGTTCTAATTCTGGATCTGCATTAGATGATGGTAGCTCCTCTAAGTTTTTGGCTGCAAAGTAAGCTGTTACCAGTCATCTAATTAATACAAAATATTTATAGCAATACATAGAACAAAAGTAGGAGAATAAATTTCTAACTTTTAAACTTTTATTATTGAACTGCGAGAGTAAAAGATTTTGAATGGATAAGGTTGCAGAAACAATGACAAAAGTTTTTCATCAGTCAGTAGAGTGGAAGCCCTTTGTAACATCAGATAATCTCACTTTGTGTGTTACTTCAGATTTTTACTTTGTGTAGTTTAATATTTTGTTCCCAACTATAGCCATGTAATCAAAACTGTATTTGAATGGATATCATTTCGACTAAAAAGATACCTGAAATTTGGCATGAGTTTTTTTTACAAGTAGAATCTGATCACCAATCATGATTAAAGATAAAAAATAGCGTAATTAGATCTTTTTAAAGAAAATCCTTACCATTCCCAATAGATGCATTCCAAATCCATTGCAAATATTTTGGTACTTTTGTCATTTGGGCAGGATAATTCTTTGTTTGGGGAAAGGGATATCTCGTGACAATGAAAACTATCTCAAGATAGTACCAACTTCAAAGTTGCCCTCAGTTGAGAACCACTGCCCTATAGGTTTAAAAATAATTCTTCAAAATAATGTGTAATTATAAATATTTAAATCAAATGACTCTTTCAGATCCTGCAATAAGTAAACAATAGTCAGGCCATTTCAAAATTTCTAAAAGGTTGCATTCAGCCAATATAAAAACAAAACAAAACAAAACAAAAAAACACCATCTAAATTCATCCAAAAGACAGACTAGATGTAACTCAGTTTTTTCCCTTAAAATCGTTTTTTGTGACTTTAATTTCCTATTTACTATATGCTATTGCAATTGTACACTGACAGCAAAACTATTTATCTGAAAAATCACAAAGGATAAATTGTTAGAAGCATCCAAAGTATTAAATATGATGCTATTCTGTATTCCTTAGCAGATACAGGAAGTATCCGAGCTATGCTTCGCTGCTCAATGATGTCATTAGACATGCAGACCTTTTCTATTTCTCTGCTTGCTGTGGTGAGTGTGTTGGTTTTTATCCTCATGCTTTGTCGAAAGACAGTTTCTGCATCAGATTCACATTCAAATAAGGCAGATAGAAGAGACAAGGGGCAATGCTAGGCACATCTGTCCCCTTTTATAAGATAATTAAGTACTTTCTCAGAAACCTTATCAGAAAACTTGTACTTAGATCCTTTTAGCCTAACTTGGATCCTTTGGCTGTACCTGCTGCTGCAAGGAACATTGGGAAATTAAGAAAGTGAGAAACAGGATTGTTATTACTGCCTAAGACTAATTACCTGAAGTGCCCATTACCTGAAGTGAACACATCATTGCTTCAATTCCAAATCCAACTTTTTATTATTATTATTCTTTTTTCTTCTTCTTTTTTTTTAAGTCATATGTTTTCTGGCACCAAATCCAACTTCTGTTAGCCAGGAAGAAAAGGAAAATGCTATTTATGGCAATTAGCTACACATGATAATAATAATAGCAACCATAATAACACCACCAATAATAACAATAACTACAATATTAAAAGGCATTTATTAAGTGTTTATGGTGTGACAGGCATGCTTCTAACAATAGTTTAACTGACTTACTATTATCTTTATTTTACAAACAAGAATGGTAGAGCCCTTAGTAGTTGAGCATCTTGTCCAGGGTTACGCAACTGGTCAGTTTGGAATTCTTTGAATGTCTATTAAGCACAGGTTATTTTTATGAAGTACTAGCTTGGATGCTTCATCATTAATAAATTTTCACTTGTTATTTAACTGATAATAAACTGCTACCTAACATTTATATAAGTGGGAGAGACATTTTTTACTTTTTGCATAAGTGAAAACAAATATATGTACCAGGAAATGAGATGTAAAGAATACATGTAAGCAACCAATAGATAATATCCAGTCACAATGTAAAGGCACATACATATTTGTTTTATTTTTTAAGTTTTTTATTTTACAGGGGCAGCAGCTTGACTTGCAGGGCCAAGCGGTCACTCTGCACCCTTGGCGGGCACTTACATTTTATTTATATTATTTAGGAATAATTTTGGAGTGTTTTTATTAACTGGATTATAGCAGGAAAAACTATATTAATTCTCCTTAAAGATTAGCATTGTAGGTTGGTGTACCCAGCTGGAAAACTGCTGAATTATATTTCATGCATGTAATTAGTTGGCCATTGAATATGAGACAAGTAATAGACACCATGTTTGTCATTGGAGTAATCCAAAGTGTTATGAAAAAAATTCTTGTGAATCTTAGAAAAAAAAAGATAAATGCAAGAAAAAGAAAAAAACACCTCTTGCATCAGAGAATACTGAATTGGAATAAATGATCTTTCTGGAGTAAATATAACTTGCCAAAATGAGGAGAGCTAGCTCAGAGTTCATTTTTATTTTGATAAATTTATGCTTCCATTGTTCCAATTATTACTATAGGAAGTTAATTAATAAAAAATCAATTTGCCAATGAGAAATGTAACATGATTAAAAATTAAAAGAATTGAATTCAACATCCTGTACTTAGATGGAAAGAAAAATCCAACAAAGCAACCTGCAAAATCTTGAACATGTGGGATCAGAATGGGAGATTGGGCTGAGACCAATAGGAAAGGAATTCATATGAAAGCCAAGAAGAACTTTCATTATAAGCTCCATATTAGCCAAAAGAGTGATGAGGTATGAAAAAGGCTGATGACATTCAGGGTTGACTGCATAATTTGTGGGACCCAGTGCAAAATAAAAATGTGAGACCTTTTGTTCAAAAAGCAGGAAAAAATGTCCATAAAAGGTACTAAAAAATTAAGATTTTCCTTTCTTTTGTGGCCTTTTTCACAACTTGTCACAGGCTTTGTATGTGTGCATGCATGTGTGTTTAATTTGCTCTTTGGCGTCATTCTAAATAAAGAAAATTAAAAATTTTAATTATTAACATGAATTTTACCACTTACCTTTACATTGTACAATGTCAGTTTTAAATGCAAATATAAGACCATTTAACCATTTAACTGTAATTGTTGAAATTACATAATTTGTATTTCATAGTTTGTTCATGCATATATATTTTGTTCTTATCAGACAGTGAAAACACTGCAAAAAACTAACTTAATTGTTATTATTTCAGTTCTTGATATGTACGTATTCTAATAATACTGCCTACCTTGGGCTTACTGTTGAGTAAGGAAGGACTCAAAGAAAAAGGAACTATTATTATTGTTTCTTTCCCTTTTCCTCCATATCCTTTTTATTGTAGCTGGTTCACTAACGTATGAAAATTATGGATAAGAAAGGATATGGCAGGGTTTCATGGTCATTAGTGTTCTTAGAATGCCATTGCCTTCTTTCTGCATTTGAAGCAAGTTCTGGTTCCAATAGAAAGTGTGGTCTCTGTGCAGGATTGTTTGTACCACACCTTATTTGGTCATTGATGTAACAGGCTTTCCTTGTACTTGCTTTGAGTCTCTAAACTCCCACACAGTTTGAGTCCACAAGAATTCCGTGCTCATGAGGCACGGTGAATACAGGAATGGGGCAACAAGGAATGGCAGATACATACTTTGCGTGGGCATGTCTCCTTTCTCACATACATGCTCCATTGTCCCATCAAACTTCACTTACAAACCACAAGTTCAAATATAAAATTAAGAATTTCAAATTCTCAGCAGAGCAATAAATCAAATGTGATTTATTGAGCATAGGACCCTGTATAACTGTCAGGTCACATGACAGTGAAGCCAGCTTTGATGATATATCAGCTTAAGGAGCTTTTAAAAATAGTGATCAGTTTAAGAAACAAAATAGAAAAAAACCTCTTTGAATTATAATTTATTTTAAAAAATTTAATTATTTTTGAATGTGAACAGTCAAGCTTTCTTAACTGGAGGCCTTAACTGGAGGCCATTATTTTTCCTTAAAGTGACTTTTCAAACCTATACTCCAACACATGTAGATTTATATTTAAGTTCTCAGAAAAAGCTATTATTTCCAAACTATGGTGAGGAGGGGCAGAGAGTGGAGTTCAGTGTTGCACCATATATAATATAATCTTCCATTGTTAAGACTTTCTATTTCTTCAATTCTACTTTTAAATTTTATACCTATCATTGTATTTTAGAAAGCTTTAACAGTGTCATTTACCATCATAATTTTTTGAAATGAATATGGAATCAATGTCCAAAGTTCATTGAAAAGCCAGGATTAATACTCAAAACTCATGACTCTCCTTTGTGCCTCTTGCACAGAAACATGCTGTATAAATCTGCAACTAAACCAAAAATGATAAAATGTTCTGAATCATTTATGAAGAGCAGTGGTTATGTTGCCCTCAAATAGAATATGAGTCAATTGGTTGGTTTCCATTGAACTAGTTTAGTAATTTAAAAATTATCTTCCTGTTGTCTGCTGCTATTGCAGCAGCATTAATCAATAGAAAACCCATATAGTCAATTTTTCCCCACAGTCACCACTTCCTCCCTGGGGAGGCACTAATTAGAGAGAATGGCTAAAATTTTTAAGGATCATTACCCACAATGTATCAGTGAATGTAAAAGGTTTTTCCTGCTTCTGAAAGTAAAATTAAGATGGAAGTCAGGAAAAAAAATGCTTCCCATGTTTTATGTTCGGGATAGTTGTAAACCTATTACCCTGAAAATAAAACACTAAAAAAAAGGTCACCTATGGAAATTGGAACACTTACTATTTGTCATTTAGAACCCTATGAATATAAGTATTATACAAATGTAAAAGAGATAAAAAGCTACTCGTTTCCATATTTCTATATTAATATCTAAATATATCTAAAGTCATTTAGTATTTATTATTATTTGTTTAATAACAACTGTAACAAATACCACATGAAAATATATAGTGTAGTTAGCATGTGAAAATGGATTTGTATTTCTGATGCGAAGTTAGATCCAATGGAAGGATATGAAATAAGCTACATAGTGAAAGTAATGAAAAGATCCCGAAATTGAACAAAACGGGAACCCATTGTCAGGTTATTCCAAATGTTTTCAATCTTTAGGTTTCATGCTAACCTTCCCTGGAATAAGTAGAATATCTCTCCCCTCTTTCTTCCCCACTCTTCTAGTTAGGGACAGAATCCTTAGGTCCAGAAAGCCAAGCCAACTGTATCAGTCAGGGTTCTCAAGAGAAACGGAACTAATAGCAATAATAGTATATGTGTGTGTGTACACACACATACACACATACACACACATATCATATATGTATGATTTATTTCAAGGAATTGACTCATGTAATTGTGGGGGCTGGGCTGGTAAGTTCAAAATCAGTAGGGCAGATCAGCAGGCTGGAAGTCAGATAAAAATTCTTGCTATCTTAAGTTTGAAATTTTTAGGGCAGGCCGTCAGGCTGGAAACTTGGGTAGGATTTCTATGCCACAGTCTTGCGGCATAATTCCTTCTTTTTCAGGAAAATTCAGTTTTTCTTTTTTTTTTTTTTTTTTTTTTTTGAGAAAGAGTCTTGCTCTCACACCCTGGGTAGAGTGCAGTGGCATCATCATAGCTTGCTGCAATCTCAAACTCCTGGGCTCAAGTCATCCTCCTGCCTCAGCCTCTGAGTAGCTGGGACTACAGATGCATACCACGAGGCCCGGCTACTTTTTCTATTTTTAGTAGAGATGGGTCTTGCTTTAGCTCAGGCTGGTCTCAAACTCCTGAGCTCAAACAATCCTCCTGCCTCAGCCTCCCAGAGTGCTAGGATTACAGGCGTGAGCCACTGTGCCCAGCCTCAGTTTTTGCTTTTAAGGACTTCAGTTGATTGGATAAGGCCCACACATTTATCGAGGTTAATTTGCTTTACTTAAAGTCAATTGATTATAGATTTAACCACATATACAAAATACCTTCACAGCAATACCTAGATTAGTGTTTGATTAAATTTCTGGGTGCTATAGCCTAGCCAAATTAACACATGAAATTAATTATCACACCAACTGCAGTGAAGGAAGTTTATGGTTTATGATAATGACATACTAGCACCAGAATCGGAACAGCATAGATGCAGGAACCAAGACTAAGGAGTCTCATTACACCTAGGTCTTTTTCAGATTCGACATGGTCTCTCAATGACACAGTGAGTATTGATTGTTTTGTGCATTGCCTGGAATTTAGTAATTGCACAAAAATATGGATTAATATTTAGCTATTTTAAGTCCTGGGAAACCTTTGAAATATCTAGGCAATAAAAAGCAGTTGGATATATGGCTCTAAAGCTCCTACAAAGATGTTAATTAAATCAGTTAGATCAGCTTCCTCCATAATTTGGACAGCAAAATACGAAGTATGGAAAGGATAATTTTGTTATAATGAGGGAATAATGGAACACACTTGCGTGTAGAAGCCATGATAACATTATCTTGTGGGAGACAGAGAAAGGTGTGTATAAGAAAAGGATAGGAGGCCGGGCGTGGTGGCTCACACCTGTAATCCTAGCACTCTGGGAGGCCGAGGCAGGAGGATCCCTTGAGCCCAGGAGTCTGAGGTTGCTGTGAGCTAGGCTGACACCATGGCACTCTAGCCCAGGCAACAGAATGAGACTCTGTCTTAAAAAAAAAAAAAAAAAGAAAAAGAAAAGAAAAGGATAGGTTTGGGGAGCTATTAGGAAGACTTTATAATCCTAACCCCTCCATTCCTTCCAACTCTTGTATTCATTAGATCAATGACTATGACCTAACCTTCCTCAAGATTATTTCTCTATTCTCTCTGCCACTACTGGAATAATTCTTCTATAACAAAAGGGTACCCATGTTGCCCCCAGTTAAAAATCTACCCATGACTATCCTTAATTCTCTTCCAAACTTCATAACATGTGATGTTTATGGTTGTCAGACCCCTACTTACTTCCTCAGTTTAACTTCCAGCCAATTCCCTCACCTTTTGCATCCTGTTCTTAATACATATTGAACTCACTTCTCTTTCTGCAAATCTGCCATGCCCCTTGCCTCTGGTCCTCTGAACATCCTTGTATTTCTTTCCAATACCACACTTAAGTGAAACTGCTGAAGGGCAGAAACCATCCCTACTCCTTTTTGTATTTCTGGTGCCTAGCACAGCACGAAGCACATATAGGTACATAATAATATCCCCCCGCCCCTTCAGATGCCAAATTCTTTAAGCATAGAGAATCACACCTATTTCATCTTTATGCCTCTCACAGTGTCATTAGCAAAATACCTTACACTTACTTTCCTCAATAAATTCTTGGTGAATTCAGTGAAAGCAGTGATATAACTATAAACCCCTATAATCATTTGAAATAGGGAAATTATATTCCAAGTGTTACAAAATGAATATAAATGAACCATATGTGTTGATTATATATGAGGGCTGAATATGCTATAAAGTGCACATATGGTAGCAAGAACACAACTTTACTGTATTACTAAATGTGAGTCATGTAAAACTAATATGCTAGCAATAAATGTTAATTAAACATTCAATTAACAATTTGCTTGCCCCTTTTGAAACTTACAATGGTTTGAAGGGGATTATCTGGGTCTCATAAAAGCACTTTCCTGGTAAATTTAAATAGATATTATTTCTCTCCATTTAATTTCTTTAAAGAGGAAAAAAAAAAAAAAACGATTCTATTGACCTCAAAGTTTGGCTCTTTAACTTCAAGAAGAGGCTTTGCATAGTATTTAGAGGAGGACCCAACAATAACACAATCCCCAGTGCTTTCTTTCGGAAAGTTTTGGGTCTACTGTCCTTCAACCATAATTCTGTGTGTGTTCTATATCCTCTAATATGGGTACACATACACACATGCACATATGCACACTCATACACACAACTCCAAAGTTGCTGTGAAACTTTTGTTCTGGTATGGTTTCATGTCCACTTTCTAATTTCAGGGACATATCTTGGGATACTGAAGCTATCTGGACCACTCAACAGTTCCTCAGCCTTCCATAGTGACTTTGTGTAGAAAAAGTCTGTAGATTTGGAGAGCTCAGGAATCATGCCTGTCTCGTCCATTGTTCTCTCTTGTGCTTAGCACTCAATATGGTGCATAGCAGGTACTAAGTAGACATTGTTAGCTGAGAAAAAGGAGCATGGATTTATAGAGTAAAGAGTGTACGTAATTCCTGGTAACCTTAGTAGCTCTCAAAGACACTTTGAAGAATAAAGGATTTAGTAGTTAGTCTCTCTCTCTCTCTCTCTCTCTCTCTCTCTCTCTCTCTCTCTCCCCCCTCTCTCTTTCTCTCTCAGACACACACACACACACACACACACACACAGAGTGTTGCACTAATCCTGCAGTAACGAGGGACCATCCATAGGAAGGAAGTGAGATCCAAATAACATTCACTGACAATAGAATCCCAGTACATACGTGGTACCGGACTTCAGCTGGAGTGAAAGTGAATAGGAAAGAAAGGCCATATAATGACAGATACTTTATTATATCAATTGTAAGGTATATCTTTTCCCATAGCTTAACATACCTAAAATAAGAATTTATTTTAAAATTAATGACAAAATTCATTGAAGAAATCAATGCAGAGATCTGAAGGAATGAAAAGTTGTTCCATATTAGCTGAATGCAGCAAGGAAGAAAGCCTCTGAAGAAACCGCTTCAAAGCCGTTACGTAGGGAAATAATTTTATAGATTATCAGAACGAATGGAGACTGTCTGACAACAAGCAACAAAAATACTGAGAACGGTAAGCAAAGTTTCAAGCACTCTAACGTGTTTCCCTCAAATAGGATGTTTGCCTTGAGCAATAAAAATAGAAGCCCTATAGTTTTTCTTGAGAAAGATACCAGTAATTATTTCTCAGTAACAGCTTTAACTCAAGGACAGGTAAAATTTTCCAGGTGGGGTGAATAAATCTTGGGGAAAATGTTACGAGAACAAGAGATTCAAGCTAGCTCCTCAAAATGTGATTTTTCACATCTTCCTGTCATTCTCAACCAGGTGGCAGTGATGACACAGATGTCACTGCCTGCACATAAGCACGTTTGGTCATAGTTGTTCATAGTGTCATTTTAATTGGGTTATGTTTATACTGCAGGTATTACATTTAATTGCATTTTATATGTCTTCAAAAATTACATTGTGATTCTGCACTGATGTGGAAAGTTATCGTGTGTCCAGAAAGAAACAGAAACCATCGACAGGACATACATTTTGTGGCCCAGAAGCAAATATTCATCCAAAAGGAATGAATGAATTTTTTTTCATTCTCTTGGAAAGCAAAACCAAAGTGATTTGTTGGTGTTAAGGAAGAAAGACTCCACAGGGAGAGAAAGATGTGTTATCTTTTGCTTCTATTGACTATTACATGGTAAGCAAGAAAATGCCAGCAAGAAATTTTGCAGAACATGTGTCAGCAGCTTGTGAGAAAATCCCAGAGACTATAGTAGAGCATTTTTAAAAGAAATGCTACATCACTAATGCTCTTGATGGCACAGAGGACCATGTTTTGTAATAAAACACAGGTTAAGTGTCAACCACTCTGGTTTGAAAGGAATGCAGAAAAGTTGCACTCTGAATGTGAAGTTTTTTAGGAATATATTAAACAATTTATTTCACCAATTAAAAAATATACACAAATATAATGAATGGTAAATAATCAACAACAAAAAATCTTTAAAAATCTATTTCAATAAGCGTAAGATAAAAATTCTAAGAGATAAAGTATTGTGTCACGGTTTTATGGGCAGCATTCTTTTTTCTTCCTTTGAGTCATAATGGTGTCTTACCTGAATAGCCCTTAGATTCTATTTTATATTAATGCTATCTGGATTCTGAAGTATCTGGAAAATGTTGGTGGGGGAGATAAATGTGCTTCAAAAATACAGAATCTAAGCTTTGTGGTATGAATTAGAAAAGACTAAAAGATATGAAAAGAAATGTCCCGTGCAACCTCAAAACAAGAGGACCACTGTCATTAATATGGTTAAAAAAACTGTACCAATTGCTCATCCCCAGAGCACTTTCAAGATAGGAGTTTAGTCTTGGAGGTGAATACCCTTCACTAAAAAACAGCCTATTTTAGAGTTCATCCTTCTTTAGTTGAGCTTTGGAGGAGACACACAAGGCAAAGAGAGAAGCCAGTACATACTTAGGAAGCTAGATAATCTAAATCATCCCTGTTGCCCCTTAGAGTGGTAGAAGTTGCAGCCATATTAGGATTCTTTTCACATTATGAAAGCATGTGTTGTTGTTCTGCCCTAACACTTAGCCCAGGGACAGTACTAGATTTACCTGAGAGCAGACTTCACCTGATGCTGGCAGTAGTACATGGCTAGGTGAACCATTCATTTAAAGTGATAGAACATGTCTATAACAGCGGTTTTAAACCCCTTCCAATATCTAAAGCAGCATTTCACTGTGTTACAAAATTAACTTAGACTGACTTTCATGATTCTACATTTTTCATTTCCTCCTGGGTTGCCACACCCTCTGGGAATCAGTCTAGCTCTAAATGACTTAGGCAATGAGGCTTCTATTTCTTCCCCTGGGAAACTAATGTACGGCCTAATAGACTGTTAGGAAATTGTTTCTGATATTCAGTCTACATTTTCTTTTCCTTAATTGCATCCCATTACAATATTCTAAACAATTTTTCTTTCTTCTTTATACCCTACAGATTCTCGTCTAGGGCCATTTCAATTTGGCCAAGCTTTGTAAAATGAATTATTTTTGTTCTTTGTTTCTACTGGAAGTCAAACTTTCTTGTTTCTAGTTTACTTACTTGATATTCTGGAAATTCCCTTGCTGCTGGTTGTTACTAAAATAGTCAAAAGACTACCATTTACTAAGGATGGTCTGACCAGACAAGCATAGGAAATAGTATTGCCTTCTTATTTTAAATGCAAAAATTCAGTTAATACCATGCTGGCTGTGTATTACCATTTCAATTTATTTTTAGCCAGATATCATCCTATCTAGATTATCTTTTCCACCTAGGTTTTTAAAATTGATATTCTTCAAATTATCTTCTTCTAAATTATATTTTGATTTCTCTTATGCATTTTTATCTTGTGTTATATTATTGGTTTGTATCTCTGCATGCCTTTTGATAGATCACATTTTATCAATAAACATTAACTAAATAGGCAACTTGGCTTAATTTCATAAAATAAACAGTTTGCAAAGAACAAAAATACACTCTAAATAAACATTGCAAATATCGTTGATCTCAAAGCTGCTTATTGCTAAGTGCTTTCTTCCTTTTTTTGTAATAAATATATCAAACATTTAAATAATACTCTTTAATATCTATAATCAGTCCCCCATCTGTTGTCTTAGTTAATCCTGATTTTAATTCTATTATTGCTTTCCATGATTGCTTTGAGGCCCAAAAGTCAGTGAGAGGCCATGCACATGCTCTCTCTCTCTCTCTCTCTCTCTCTCTCTCTCACACACACACACACACCCCACACACACACACACACACACACACACATAGACACACACACACACACACACACACACACACACACACACTTCTGACAGCAAATAAAGTGTTCTTCTCACTATATCTTACCTTCTGATGATAAATTACATATCACTTATGGAAATCGAAACTTGAATTCTGGGCCCTATGGATAATGAAATATAGTATAGTATTCCTAGATTTTAGTCATCCTCTAACATTGAAATAGGAAGAAAAAAAAAAGAACTAATGAAAGAGACTCATCCACTGCAGGGGGAAAAAAAAAAAAACACCAAGGAAAGGTTTATTTATGCGTTGATGGAATCACAGTTTCTCCAGAATCTTGTTAAGAGAGGGGACTCTTGTGTGGCATTTTAAGTTGTATGGGTGTACACCGCAAATTCCGACCTTGAGTATGAGAATTGATAAATATAATGCATGATAGAGGCACTTAACTTATGCAAACTCAACTCAGAGAGAAGAGAGAATGAGAAAAGAAAAAGAATAGCATTGCTAACACATCTGCTGGCCACAGAGTAATCAGGATATAGAGATCTGAATACACCTTTCTTTGAGTTTTATGTCACCGACCTAATGCCTCTCAGAGCAGAGAGGTGCTGTTATAATAAAGTTTCACACCTCTTGACCCTACCTGTCCAATCGACCATGGTTCCAATTTGCAGCAAAATTCCTCGAGTGGCTTGTATGCATAATTTTCAATTCCTTTTCTCACATTCTGTTTTCTAATATTTTACTTTAAAATAATTTCAGACTTACTTCCAGGAAAGATGTAGAATTAGTGAAAAGATATCCTTATACCCTTCAGCCAGATTCTGTAATTATTCCCTATTATTGTTTACTTCATTATTTCTCTCTTTCAAATATATACATTTTATGTATTTTCATAATTATGTGAGAGGTTCCTTAACACTGAAATATTTCAATGCGTATTTCCTAAAACCAGAATTAATCTCTTACACAACCACAGTCCAATTAGCAAAATCAGAAAATAAATATTGATGTATTATTATATAATTGACAGACATGATTCCTATTTTACTTCAAAAATATCCTTTAGAGAAAATACCATGACCACTACTACTACTAATAATAATAATAACAATTCTGGTCAAGAATCCCATTCTAATAGGATTTTCCCTTTTTTTTTTCGGTAATTTCACTTTTCAATTGTTCGTTGCTAGTATGTAGAAAAATAATTGGTTTTTATATATTGATCTTATGTCCTACAACCATTCTAAAGTCACTTATTAGTTCTGCTAGGTTTTGGGTAGATTCCATCACTTTTTACATACACAATCATTTCTTCTTTGACTAAAAAGTTTTATTTCTTTCCAAATCAGATGTCTTTTATGTCTTTTTCTTGCCTTACTAGAACCTCCAACTCAGTATTTAACAGAAGTGTTGGGAGTGGACATCCTTTTCTTGTTCTATTTGTGAGGGAAAACGCATTCAGTCTTTCACCATTAAATATAATGTCAGCTGCAACTTTTCTGTAGATGCCCTTTTTCAGGATGTGGGACTCCCTTTCTGTATTGCATTGACGAGTGGCCCTCAAAAGATTTGCCCGCTTTCAAATCCCTGGCCCCTCTGAATGTTATCTTATTTGGAAAAAAAGATCATTCCAGAAGGAATTAAATTAAGGATCTTGAGATGAGAGCATCGTGGATTATCCAGGTGGACCTTAAATTCAATGACAAATGTCTTTATGAAACAGAACAGGAGCAGACACAAACACACAGAGGAAAAGCTGATATGAAGACGGAGGCAGAGATTGCAGTGATTTGGTCACAAGCTAGAAAAGCTAAGAAATTTCAAGAGTCACCAAAAACTAGAAGTCAGAGAAGGATTTTCCCTAGAACCTATGAGGCCCTGCTGGCACCTTGATTTTGTACTTTTAACCTCCAGAGTTTTGAGATAAATTTCTATTGTTCTAAGCCACTCAGGTAGTGATGATTCTTTACCGTAGCCATAGGAAACTAATATACCTTCTGTATGAATTTTGCTGAATCTTGAATTTATTGTCTTTTTAAAAAAATTGTTAATGTGGTGAATTGCATTAATGGATTTTCAAATGTTAAACCAACATTTTATGCCTGGAATAAAGCACATTTGGTTCTGTACTGTTGAATTCAATTTGACAAAATTTGGTCAGCATTTTTGCATCTATGTGTATAAGGGTTATTGGTCTGTAGTTTTCTTGTATGATCTTTGATTTTGGAATCAAGGTAATGTTAGTTTCATAGAATGAGTTTGAAGTATTCCCTCCTTTTAAATATCTCGAGGAGTATATGTAGATTTGGTATTATTTCTTCCCTAAATATTTGATAGAATTCACTAGTGAAAGCATCTGGGCTTTGCATTTTCTCTGTAGGAAGGTTTTTAACTAACAATTAAGATTTAAAAAGAGATACAGGGCTATTCATGTTAGTTATTTCTTCTTGTGTGAGCTTTGATAGTTTTTTTCTTCAAGGAATTTGTCCATTTCTTCCGAAATGTTTAATCTATTACCATAAAGTTTTCCATAATACCTTTTTATTATCCCTTTAATATATATAGAATCCATAGTAATATATCTTCTCTCATTCCTATTAATTTGTAACTACCCCCTTTTTTTCTTGAAAAGTCTGGTCCAAAGTTTACTAGTTTGTTTTTTTTTTAATATTATCTAAGAAACAGCTATTGGTTTCATTGACTTTCTCTGTCATTTGTTTTCTTTTTTATTAATTTCCAGACTCTAATCTCTATCATTTCCTTTCTTCTGCATATTTCAGGTATAATTTGCTCTTATTTTCTAATTTATTTATGTAGAAGCTGAGGTCACTGACTTGAGACATTTTTTCTTTTCAAATACAGCTATTTGGTGCTAAAAATTTATAAAAAAATACTTTTTTATCAATATGCAAAAATTTTAATAGATTGTATTTTCATTTGAACTAAATAGTTCAAAATGCTTCCTAAATTTTCCTTTTGATTTCTTCTTTGGCCCATGGATTATTTAGAATGCATTATGTCATTTCCAAATATTTGGCAGAATTTTCCAGAGATCTTTCTGTTATTTATTTCTAATTAATTTGCATTTCACTTAGAGAATTTATTAGGTACACACAGTGTACGTATTTATATTGATAACAAGCTGATATAAAGTTCAATTACTATAATTCTTTCATAAAATCAGTTATTTTAACTTTTCATTTTGAAAATTTGCAAGCATCCACAAAAGCAGAGAGAAAATTAGCACTATGTACCCATCTCTCAGCTTCCACAACTATTAATGTTTGTCATATTTGTTTCAGTACTTTAAACACCCCACCCCCTTTTTTGGCTTGAGTATTTTAAAGCAAATTCCAACATACCATTTTACACCAAGATGCTGAGGTATACTTTACGGTGAGGAATATATTCTTATAACTGCAATGCTATTGTCACACAGAATTCCCTAACAGAAATTCCATAATATGATCTAAATTCCAATTCACATTTGGATTCTTCCAATTGTTAAAAAAGTGCATATAAACAAAAACCCCAAAGATTATATATAATGAAAATAAAAAATAAAAAAATATAAAAACATATGTATATGTACATTGTATTTCAAATATAATGAAAATAAAATTCAAAAAACAAACAAAAAATACAAAAAACCCAGTATTCTTTCATAAAATATGTTTGTTTTTTCATTTTTTTGATTTGTGGGAATCAGGATCCAAACTAAGTCTTCCTAATGTATTTCGTTGATTGTCTTTTAAGTAAGGTGGTCTACTTAAATGTGTCTGAGAGTAAAGGGAGATTTAATAATAATTACATCAGGATAACTAAAGTAAACTAGGACTGTCCCAACGAACTGGAAAATATGCTTACATTACACTTGAGTATTTTTTAAATTCCTTTTAATCTACCCTCACCTTTTTTTAATGACATTGGAGAAATTGGGTCAATTGTTTCTATAAGAAATCCCCATTCTGGATCTGGCTGATTGCTTCCTGTTAATATCATTTACCTTGTTTCTCTACCTTGTATATTTCCAATAGATTATCCATTAGATCTAAATATTTTATTAGATTCAAGTTCTGTGTGTGTGTGTGTGTGTGTGTGTGTGTGTGTAGTGCATGTGAGAAGAATACTTCATAGGTGGTGCTGTGTTCTTTGTGTTGCATCAAATAAGAAAGCACATGATGTTTAAGCACCTCTCAGTGATAAGAAAATTGATCAATGGTGATAGCTTGATCTTTTCATTGAAAAGTTCCCATTAATTTTCACCTAATAGCCTTACTATTTGTTAATGAATCATTTATTTCATCAGAGATCACAAAATTGTTATTTTTCTAACTTTGTTATTCCTGCTGCATAAATTAGCTGGAGAGTATAGGCATTGAAAAATGTGTCTCCTAAGGCTGTTTAATTACCCTGAAATACAGGTTATACTGTAAAGGTAGAATAAATACTTATTTCTTTTTTTTTTAATGGTCAATTTTCAGGATAATAAATGGGTGCTCTGGCAGCTTCCAATGAGTTACATGAATTACAATTTTTTTGTTTCCCTGTTTTTTTCTTTTGTTTTACTATTATTATGAATTGTGACTCTTTAAATATATTCAATATATTTTAAATAGCTTGTAGACATTACTCATTTTGATGTATATCTTTAGCCATCCTTTTTATTTTTTAAAATTTATTAATCATGTGTTTTTGTTTGTCTGTTGTTACAGCAATAAAATTGAATGTTACTTTGCTAGCAAATTTAAAATTCTGTTCTTAATAAGTGATTTAATCAGTTTGTGCTTATTGATATGACCAATGTATTTAGCTTTTCTTATAACTTTCTCTTGAAATATTTTTATCTTATTTTGTTGTTGTTACTCTTATTATTGTTCATTAAATTTACATTCCTCTATTCTATACTCTAATTCCTGTACTGTACTGTTTTTGTGTGCAACTATTTGTTCTTGTATTTCTTCTATTTTATTTTTAAAATTTGTTTAATTTTTTTAAACTAACAGGTTATACTACAGAATTTCTCCTGTTTTAAAGTCCATTTCTAAAATGCCTTTCTTTTGCATTTACCTAGTTCATTACTAATTCCTGCCCACTCTATTTTCAGATTCTATTATTGATTAGTTACCTCACTTCAGAGCTGTTCTATTACATATTTATGCTTTTCTTGTAAACTTTGGTCATTTTTCTTAATTTCTAGACTAAAAATATGACAGTATTGTTTTAATCTTCTTTGTGGCTACATTTTTTGGGTGTGTTTTCATTATCTGTTGGAGCATTATTTGGTTTATTTATATATTGCCTTGCAATTTATTTATGTGGGTTTTGATTATAAAGAATTTTTTCTGGTGTTTAAATAAAGTTTTGTTTTGTTTTTTTTTAACTATTAGGAGACTGTTCCTACATAAGGAACAGAGAAAAGTTAGAGTAGCTTTCACAAATTCGTGACTGAAAAACTCTTTCCTCTGTTACGCCAAAGTATTCATAAATACAGCTTCTTTTTGTTCCTATTTCTGTCTTTGGAAGCTAAGCTTGATTCAGAAAGTTGTCCTGCCTCTACTTCTGAGAGATTCAAAGCTTTATGGCCTTCCACAGTGGTGTTCTCACCTGGAAAAAAATGTATTTTATGGTTATGGTATACTCTGAGGCCTTTCTCCGTTGGTCCTTTCCCCAGTTTTCCAGTTTGCTCAATTTAGATTCTGTTCTCAATAATCTTCAGTTTGTTCTCCAGCCATCTAAAAGGGAGCATTCTAAATAAAAATTTAAAGATTTTTGAGGGCTTAGGCTGCTTCCCACTGCATGAGATTCCAAGAAAGTCCCGTGGGATTTCTTACTGCTTTCCTCTCTTGTCTGCAATTCAGAGTCCATGTGAAATTTTGTTTCATTGGTTCTTCCTTATTTGCCTAGCTTCCTTTGTTGAATGTTGGCTACATTCCCCTGTATTCTGAGGTGCGTGGGGATTCTGGTTATGTCATTTTGTTCATGAACTTTCACTTTCGCTAATCTAGTTAATTAGACTGGATTTAGGAAGAGGATTGATTTTTTTAACTGTCACTACTGTCACATTCTTTAAAAAGAAAAGTATGATGTCCCAGAATTTGATGATGAGGTCAGGAAAAATTAACTCTGACAGTGAAAATTCATAAAAGTAAATGCATAATGTGAAAGATTAGTTGCTTAATTCAATCAAAGTAACTGGTTAATGCCTTTTGAGGTGTGTGTGTGTGTGTGTGTGTGTGTGTGTGTGTATGTGTGTGTGTGTATGTGTGTGGCAGCTTCTTTCAGGCCTGGTATTTGTTTTTTCTATTTACTAAATACACCCCCTCTTCAGACAACACTGGCCCATATTTCTGAAGTAGCTAGTTTGATTTAAGAATGTTGTCTGCAATCATAAAACAGGATAAAGATCATTGGCCTGACCCTTGGCCTCATTAGCCAAAAGAAATTGGACTAATTAACAAAGCTGAATAAAGAACAGCTTTAGAACACAATGTTAATGAAGCCATAGTCACAATTTTACACAGGACCACGGATTTCCTTTTATCCTGTGGCCACAAAATATTCCCCGACACTAGTAAGGACCATAAAGAAGCCTGGGTAATGGACAGAAACAGACAACAGCAAATCTATCACTTCCACTGAAAGCATGCCGAGTTATTGGTGAAGAACGTGACCTTCATCTATAAGAAACAATGCAAACTCAAAGGATGCTAGCAGATAAGGTGGAGTCAGCTCCAAAGAGATTCACTCTGAGAGAGAATCACATACAAATAGTCTCTAAGTCAGCCCAAGCACGATTCCTCCTGTACCTCATTACTCAAAGTGTCATGCACCAATCAGCAGCAGTGACTTCACTTGGGAGTTGGCAAGAAATGCAGAATCTCAGATCCCATTCCAGACCTACTGAACCAGAATCTGAATTTAACAAAATCTCATAGTTGATTTGTATGTATATTAAAGTTTGAAAAGCACTGGGCTAGACACCAAAATTTGTAGCATCAGCTCTTACATCTATCATACTATCTCTGGAAATGTTAAATTGTTATTAATAAGAGAAAATAAATATATTCCTGTAACAACATAGTCAACATTCTTCACTTGATAAGAGTGTGAATAACATCTCATTAAAAAATAATAAAATTAAAAACATGACTATTTTTAAAATTCATTATCCTATTTATACTAGCCCTGTTTTGTCTTGCACTATGTACACATGTTCCAATTGTTATCTATGCTCTATCTTTCTTTAGCTATATATTGAAGTCAAAGAATTTTTTTAATCTCAATTCTATTTTCTCCTAATACCACAAGACTTAAGAAAACAATTGTCAAATCGCTTAATTTAATCCATTACATAATTCCTTTAAGTATTTAAATAGAGTGGAGCCATTCCACTGGTAACTGTATTTTACTTAATATACATAGTTATCTAGTGAGTCAGTCACCTGTGTGATCTCCCTTTATTGGAGAGGCTCCGATCACTTCCTTTTTTTATTCATTTGTACTCGTTTTCTTATTAAAGATTATCTTAAGATGGCAATACTGTATCTCGAATATTTTATTTCCTATCCAAAAGGAATATCTATTGCACCTTCAGAAACTATTTCCCAGTATATACATTGTAATTTCCCAGTATACTTGTGGGAAAAAACCCATCTCCTCATAAAGTGATATTAACAGGTTGTTTCCTTGGTACAGCAATGACATGATGTCTGAAAATTGATTCTCATCTTTCATCAGATTAGGTGATGATGCAAAGAGAGCAGAGCTTCATTTTAACACTCTTCTGTGTTAGTTCACACAATCACAATAAGCTCTCAAAATATCATTGAAGTCTTCTCCCATATCATTTGTTAATAGGCATGTTTAGCCTATGACTCTCCCCCCACAACAAAACAATATTCATCAATGCTGTCATTTAGCCTAGACCTCTGCCTAGAGCTCACCCCTATTTTACTGTTTTAATATTTTTATATTTCTACATATAACAATCAGTTACATGCTCTTTTGTATCCTGTTCTATCTCTTTCTCTCTCTTTCCCCCTCTCTCAATTTGTTTTTGACTTTTGTTTGCTTTGTTTTGAATAAGTATTTGTACTACAGAGACTTGATCATTGAGTAGTAATTAGCTAACTGAAAAGGTGGAAAAAGAGCATTTCAGTAAAAGGGTTACTAATGATCTTATTGTGAAATCTTTTGGCCAATTTTCAGTTTTCATTTTAATCAATCTATCAGCAGCATTTGACAAATCTTACAATTTCCCTCTTCCTGAAACATTTTCTTCCCTTGGTTTTTATGACACTCTGTTTTGGCACTCTTCCTTCCTCACTTGTTGCTTCTTCAGGGACCATAACAAATTTCTCCTCATCTCCCTTACCTTGAAATTTTGGGGTGCCCTAAGGATTTAGTCCTCTGGGCTGTTCCCTTCTCTATAAGCATTCACTCTTTAGGTGATCTCATCTAGCTGCATGCTTTAAATCCCATCCACATGCAGAAGACTCTTGATATTGTATTTCAGGCCTCATTATTCCTCCAACTCTAAGCTCATCATATTTAATTGCCAATTCAGCCACTACACTTCCATGTCTGATAGCTATCTCAAAATTAATACATCCAAAACCAAACTTTTTTTTTTTCACCCTAAGCACACACACATACCTGCTCCTCTGTCAGTGTTCCCTATCTCAGTAAGTGTTAAGTCTATCCTTCCAAAAATCTTGGAGCTATCTTGACTCCTCTTGTTCATAATCTGATCCATTAACAAATCCTGGAGACTTACCTTTGAAATATATCAAGAAACCTCATCACTTCTCCTACTTAACAGCTACCACTCCTGCTGAAGCTACCATCATTTCCAACCAGGTCTATTGCAAAAACTTTCTAAATGTTCTCCCTTTTTCTATCATGACTTCCTAAGTTCTAGTCTTAACACATCAGAGTTTTCCTTTTATGGCACAACTCAGATCTTGTTGTTCCTCTTTCCTGTCTCTCATAGAGTAAATCCAAAGTTCTTATTACGGTATAAACGCCTTTCTCGAATAAAACCTTACTACCCTAACAATTTCATACCTTATTACCGTCTGCCTCCCGCAATCCCAACCATCCCGTGGCCTCCTTGCTGTTATTCAGACATGCCAACCATTCTTCAGCCTCCATACCTGCACTTCTGCCCAAATGCTCTTGGCTTCCTCCTTCACTATATTCAGGTCTCTGTTCAAACAGCATCTTTTTAGAGAGAACTACTTTGACCAACCCTTCTCCCTTGCAATCCCCGTGCATCCTCTTACCCTGATGTGTTTTTATTCTTAGCCCTTATCATGGATCTATTATGTCTCTATTTGTTTATTGTCCATCTTCTCAACAGAATACAAGGACAGAGGCTTCATATGTTTTGTTCAATTCTGTATCCCTGGAGCCTAGAACAATCTTAGAATTGTAGGCGCTCAGCAAATGTATGTATTGGATAAAAACCTGGATAGGTAAATGTAGAAAGCATATGCAAAGGCTCTGTCTAAGAGTAGTTCATAGAGTATGAGGTATGTGAATAGTGTACAAAGCTGGCTGTGACTAGTGGTATAAACCTGGTATGTGTTCATGGAGCTTCTCTGAAAATTGAATTTAGTAATGTTGGAATTGTGTTTTTAAAATTTATAAATGATGACTTACAAATATGGGTTAAAACAACTTTAGAAATCATTGATTATACAAACATCAGTTATGTTTGTACTTTGTGCCAAGCACTAATGTAAGCACTCTCACTACAAACAGGGAAACTGATATCATCTGACAACAAATTTGGGAGGATTGTAAATTGGGGGCTATCTAGGATAATGTAAGGAGTCTACATTTGGCTTCACCATATAATTCTCCTCCTAGCCTGGTTAAATCCTACTCTGGCTTATCCCTACAGGCAATGAGAGATGAGTAACCCCAGTGCCGTATAATGGTCAAAGCTGGAGACAAAGCTAGAATTTTCTGCAAAGAGGTGCTACTTCCAGCCTAAGAATGAAATCCCCACAACATTTTTAAAGTAAAAGATAGTCCTCTGAAGTTTGAGAACACTTGCTATCAGTATTATTTGTTTAACAGTACAATAGTCCCATACTACTGTCTTTTTATGTATCTGTGTCATTTCCCATTGGAGGGCAGATGTAGTGGTAACTGTATTACGTAGCACTCACTATACACTTGTTGTTTGACTGAATCGAGGATTTGGAAAAATAAGGCAATATGCTAGTAGAGACATAAACAACATCCTGGATTAATCATCATCAAACATGAAACTTTATGCTATTCTTTGGAGTTTCTCATGATCTTCTTTCCCCCTTGGGAATAAAAATCTTTATAGACTTGAAAAGCCATAAGAAGACTGAACTGGAATTCTTAAATTTTTTTCAATCTAAGTATTTTTTTTTTCAATCTAAGTATTAAAATAAACCAAGAACACGTATCTTTCAAAGTGACAGACTGGATATGGACTTCAAATAATATTGTGTTCTTATATATTTTTTTCTTACAGCAATCCTCCCACTTCAGATTTTCAGTTAACCAAAGTCTGGGATGCAAAGTAGCTCATTCATATTTTAATTTGGGCAAAGAGAATATGAACTTAATCTAAAACTTCCCATATAGTTGTGTTATGAATTTATAACAGCAGTTCCATAATTTATAGGTTGATGGGATATATTTCCAAAACAACCTGGTATGACTAATGAAACAGTGTGTCACAGTTCAGCAATTGAATAGGTAATGCAGCTAGAGGGCTTGATTTCTAAATCACTGAACTCATCATGAGTAGATAGGAGAGCCTACATCCCTCTGCGATAAAAATAAAGAGGAAGGAACATGTGACATCAGCAGCAATGGTATTAAGGTTGAAGAGCATGCACAATTTAAGTTTGGAAAAGGATACAGGAAACCATTTCTACATGTTCGTATGTGGCAAATATTAATATCAGCCAGGACAGCTTCCTCATTTCAAATAAAAATGATGATGTGATGATGATGATGATAATGATGTCTGTCATTGATTGTTTTCTGTATGTCAGGCACTATTAAGAGCATTAACATAATTATACTATGATATTCAAAAACCAAAAGCAAGATATTACTAGCTCTCAGCTCTATTTAGACATGAAGAAACTTCCTGCTTTTTATTCAACTGACCTTCTGCTTCAGAGTTCCTTTTCCACTCACGTATACTCTTACATTTTTATCGTTGGCCTTACTCTTATAATTTGATCCATCACTTTTTCTAAACTTACAAAATTTTCTGAATTCCAGCTCTTATTTTTACTTTTCCTCTTCCCTCCTGGCAATCTTTATTGCCTCCCAAACCCTATTACAACAAAAAATATATTATTTTTTAAGACTCACCATTAACTTAATCTTGCAACAGAGAATTCTTCAGATTCCCAACTTGAAAAATAACTTATCAATTTAAAATGGGGATATGTATAAATTAAGGAGCCTTTCCCAGTTAATACTTATATCATAACACATAAAATGCAACATATGTTCTCAGCTGTCAAAGCTAGCACTGGTCCTTAGGGCCAGAATAGGCCAGAATCCATGTAAACAAATACACAGACCTACCAAGCAAATACCGAAGAGCAAGGAAGAGATAAATAAAACTTGTAGTTTTGTCTGTGGTCCCATTTAGGTCCCATTTGGTCCCATTTTGTCTGTAGGAAAGATTACTTAATAAATAAGGATAAAATCTGTCACTAGATAAACCAAACAATTTAACCCCTTTCCAGAAAAGTTCCAGAATGCCTTCTACCAAGAATAGCATTCTAACAATGTTTCAAGCTCCCTGCACTTGTGTTGGTCAGCACCTGAGGATGCTAGTGAAAGAAACTGCACACCAGATTCCCCAAGCATATCCTCTAGAACCCTATGCTGTAGCTGGGCAGATAAAACTAGCTATTTAATCAATGAGAGAGCGTTTCTTTAAAAATGTCTCTTCTCATTTACAAAGAGAAAGTGATTGTTCATTCCAGAGATGATCTAAAAAAGTCCCTTTTCCTAGAGAGTTGACATTTCATTAGAAGGAAAATATATACTGTTATATGAAGGAGCAAATCTTAAAACAGTGTTTTATTAATAATTATTTCAATTAAAATACTTTGCCCCAAACAGCCAAATGCAAGTTTCTCATCGTCAAGTCAACAGAAATAGAAGTTCAGAAAGCAGGCACTATATCCAGAGGGAAAAAAATTCTACAGATGCATAAATCACAAGATGTTCATAACAGGAAAAGGATTAAAATAGGGATATGGAGCTAAAAAATAGACTTAGCAGATGTCTGTTTTCCATAACCAATTAACAATTTTATAAGCCAGCAGAGAGGTTAAAAGACTCCCAGTAATAGGTTGTTTATGATAAATTCAGCCTTAAAGGATAAAAGAGACAAGGAAAAGAAAAAAAAATTTTTTTGAGAGGGTCTCACTTTATTGCCTGGGCCAGAGTACAGTGACATAATGGTAGCTCACTGCAACCTCAAACTCTTGGACACAAGCGATCCCCCTGCTTCAGCCTCCTGAGTAGCTGGAACTACAGATGTGCACCACCATGCCTGGATAATTTTTCCATTATTTGTGGAGATGAGGTCTCACTATGTTTATTCGGCTGGTCTTGAACTCCTGGCCTCTAACGATCCTCCTGCCTCAGCCTCTCAAAGTGCTGGGATTACAGGTGTGAGCCACTGTGCCAGGCCAGGAAAAGGAAAATTGAAATTTTACAGCCATGATTCAAAAGTGCATTATTGTAATGAGATTAAAATAAAACATGCTAGATTTATAGGACTACAAAATAATAATAATAGAGAAAATAATAATAACAGTAATAAAATCACATGTGTCAGGTACTATGCCTGATCTTTCCATTCATCACCTCCAAACATAGGCTAAGGTAGCATTATTATGTTCATTCCAGAGATAAGAAAACAGAGACTTATTGAGGTTAAGTAATTTGCCTTCTGTAACAGACCTGGCCAAGCTTTACCCCCTTCCTGCCTGACTCCTGGGATTTGACTCATAAACATATAGTTATTTACCTCAAAATAGATCAAGACAAGTTTGATGGCAATGTACAAATATTTTAAAAGAGTACTTAGAATTCCCTCACCTACAATGTTCATAGTCATTTCTAGGACTATAACGTATTTGGGTACTTGTTCAAATATATAGTATTTTTGTAAACAATATAAACAGCCATCAATATTAATTAGGTACTCACTATGAGTCTGGTACTCTTCTAAGAGTTTTGCATGGATGAGTCATTTAAGCCTTATGCAATTCTATAAGGTAGGTAATATTATTATCATTTTCTTTTTATAGATGAGGAAGGAAATCAAGTCACAGACATGTTAAGAAATTTTCCCAGAATTATACAACTAGTGAAAGATTCAAATGTAAGTCTAAGAGGCTTGCTTCAACAACCATGTTCTTAACAACCATGCTTATGAAGAATGTTTCATGCTGACCTAGCCATATTTTAAGTTTTGGATGAAATATATTCTCTATTTGATTATCATAATATGTTATTTACCAGATTATTTAATCAGGGAGGGAAAGGAAAATTTAAGAATAATGCTGTTATAATCAAGATTCTATATACTCTAATTTCTCTAAAATTTGGCTAATCTGCATATTCATCTCTATAACTCAGTTGTCACCAGACTTCTTAATTTTGGTAAAAAAAACTACTTCAAAAGCTGGGTGTGATAATGTGTACCTGGGAGAGTGAGGCAGGAAGATCCCTTGAGCTTAGGAGTTTAACTTCAGCCTGGGCAACATAGATCCCTAAAAAACAAATAAAACAAAGAACACTGCCCCATCAGCAACAACAAAAAACTACTTCGAAAATAATTTTAATGGTTCAAAACAAATGAATCATTTACTTCTATTCAGTAATCTTGAATTGGTTTGTAATTAATCCATATAAATATTGATATACACAAGAAAATGTCATCTAAAAAGAATTATCTCCATTTTGTAAATTCTTTCTGATTATGAAAATAGTTATATTGCCTCTATAGTCAAATCTCCAAACCTCAGTGTACTAGCTATCTAGATCACCGTTGTTTAGTAGAAATTTAATGCAAACCATGTATATAATTTTAAATTTTCTAGTAGCCACACAGAAAGTAAAAAGTAACCAGTAAAATTAAGTTTAGTAATATTTTAATTTATCCTTTATATCCAAAATACCATTTCAACATATAAGGGTATAAAAATTATTACCGAAATAAATTACATTCTTTTTTGTTCTAAGTATTTGAAATTCAAGGAATATTACATATTTACTGCACAAGTCAATTCAGACAATAAATTTCAATGGTTAAAGTGAAATATAGTAATAGCAAAACAATAAAGTTGTTTTTAATAGAAAATGTTTTATACTACTCCATTTTTAATTTACATTTAAATTAATTAAAATTAAACAAAATTTAAAATTCTCTTTCTTAGTCACATTAGACATATTTCAAGCATTCAGTAGCTACATGTGGCCCGTGGCTACTATACAGGTAGCACAGCTCTAGATGATGTCTTAAAGTTTAGTCTCTCTCCTCTCTAATTCAAGCTAGATTGTTTTTGAGGTAATCATCCTCAAAACCCATTTTCAAACTCATTTTCAACAATCTCCAGTGCCTTCCTGATCAAATTATTCTATCAAATTCAGAATCAAAACATTCAACATCCTCTAAAAAGAGTGGCCTTGTATTTCCTGAATTCTCAATGTTCTCTGCTTCCCTGAAGCCCTGACTCCTCCACTCAAACTAATCTTATTCCTTACCTTTCATCTGTGCCTTTTCTCTCCCTAATGGACCCTGCCTCCTTCTCTTCCATTCATGTGGGTAATCCACATTGAAGTATATGGTAACAAGAAGTATCCCTGATAAACTTTATGACACAATGATCACTCCTTTACCTGGTGTCCTTTTGGCATACCATTTACTCAATGTGTAATACATTGTAATTTAAATAATTAAACTTCTTTTCGATGTGAAAATAATGTGTGCTTACAGTTGACCAGACCTTCACATATTTCTCCATGACTCATAGCTCACATTTACAAACACATTTAAATCACAAACCAATGCAGAACTTGGTGTGCAAATGTGTGTGTATGTTGAAAAATGTATATATGTTGCTGCAGTTTGAAAAAAACACTGCTCTAGACCAGAAGTCCCCAACATTTTTTGGCACCAGGGACCAGTTTCACGGAAGACATTTTTTCCATGCACAGGGGTGAGGTGGGGTGGGAATGGTTTCGGGATGATTCAAACATATTACATTTACTGTGCACTTTATTTCTATTCTTATTACATTGTAATATATAATGAAATAATTATACAACTCACCTTAATGCAGGATTAAATGTCACTGCCGATCTGACAGGAGCGGAGCTCAGGTGGTGATGAGAGCTATGGGGAGCAGCTATAAATACAGATGAATCTTTGCTAGCTCACTGCTGCTCACCTCCTGCTGTGTGGCCCAATTCCTAATAGGCCATGGTCTGGTACTGGTCCACAGCCCAGGAGTTGGGGATCGCAGCTTCAGACTATATCAGTAGCAAGATAGGCATTACTGGATTGCAGATAAAAATTAAAATAACAGGAACCAGGTGACTTGGGGCACAGCTAGAAAACCTGAGTTCTAACCTAGACAATAATTCTGCCACCAAACAGTGAGCCTGAGGTTCTCATGTTCCACAACTGAAGTAGAAACTTTGAAACAAGAGAAAAAAGATAACTTTGTTCATATTGATGACAGGGGTCAATGCAGTGAGTTAGGAGCCAAGTAAACAGTCAAATAAAAATTGGTTACGCAAAATTGAGCTCAACTATAAATCCAGTAAATGACAGGAAATTGAGATGGCAGACCTCAAAGCATTTAGGAAAACACAGGATTTAGGTGGGCAACGCAAAGAGACAAGGAGAATTTAGATGTAAGGCACTAAAAACACAGAAAAACTTATTTCTGATCCATAAGGGCGGGTTTCATGGTGTATGACCTGAGCAGTTGCTCAGGGCTCTGTGTTGAGAACCATGTTTGGTTTAATATTCTACTCTCAATGTCTTGAAAATCTCAATAATTTTAGCTTTGAACTTACATTTTGTAAGTGAAGTCCAATGGGGCGATGGAGCATCCTTGCGAGTAGAGAAGATGCATATGTGCAATATGCCTGTCCACCGCTGTTGCTGACTCGTTTGCATACAATGCTCCTAACTACCACATGCGCACAGAATTCTGGTGAACTCACAATGTGTGGGGCTTTAATGAGATTCAAAGCAAGTATGAAGTAAGCACGTTACAATTGAATAAGCTGGGACACAGAGAGTCCTATGAGACAAGGCATTCTGTTTTAAACAGAACTTGTTTAAAATGCAAAAGAAAGCAACGGAGTTTTGGGGTTTCTGGGAAGGGGGTGGTTTGAAACAGGGTCTGTCTCTATAGCCCAGATTGCGCAGGCTATCTGGGCAGTGGCAGGATCATAGCTCACTGCAGCCTTTAACTCCTGAGCTCAAGCTATCTTCCCATCTCAGACGACCAAAATGCAGAGCCCCTGCACCTGGCCAATGGAGTTTTAAGAAACACAAATGACCAAAGAACATATCACATTTTTTCTTACATTACTTCTCTGTATTAGCTAACCAATTAAGCTACAAATGATGTAGAAAGAAAGGGAAAGATGAGCAATCCATAGTTCCCCTTCCTGTCAGTCCTTCTATACTCAGCAGTAAGCCAAAGGTAAAGTGTTGATAGAATGTGTGCATATCAAAACATGGTATGAAAACAAATTAGTTTTGTGTAGCATTTACACTGTTCTGGTAAGAACAAAATTCATATGTATACATTTTTTTTTATTTTTGGTGATTATATATATGAGATAAATGCTTCTTTTAAAAATTTTAGAATTTTTAATTATTATTGGTACATACTGGTTGTATATCTTTCTAGGGTATGTGTGATGTTTTGATACTGGCATACAATGTGAATTAATCAAGTCAGGGGAATTGGGTTATCTATCACCTCAGGCATTTGTCATTTCTATGTGTTAGGAACATTCCAATTCCACTATTTCAGTTATTTTAAACTATACTCTAACTTATTGTTGATTATACTCACTTTGTTGTGCTATCAAATATTGTTCATTTTGTCTAACTAT
>CAUYSK010073137.1:0-47314 GCA_963575035.1 Avahi laniger
AATTAATTTCTTTCTATTTTTGGTAGAGATGAGGTCTCGCTCTTGCTCAGGCTGGTCTCGAACTCCTGAGCTCAGAACGATCCACCCACCTCGGCCTCCCAGAGAGCTAGGATTACAGGCGTGAGCCACCGCGCCCGGCCCTAAATACAGTAAAATTTAAAATTAAGTTCCTCAGTTGTACCAGCCACATTTAAAATGCTCAGACCTGCATGTGCCTAGTGGCTACTGTATTGGACAGCACAGAAAGTTCTATTGGACAGCACTGTGTGTAGAGACTAACAATCTAGTGAAGATGAAGAAAATCTCATTTCTTTTTTGTCCTGTTTGCTGTGTTCTTGAAGTTTAGTTGTTTCTTAGTGTATGCGTACCTCTTGCTTTCTAAAAGACGGTGTGAGCAGTTTTTAGCTTTATTGAGGTTATATACTTGCAATGGATGCGTCCATTCTGATGCACGATTCAGTGAGTTTTGACTAATGTAAACAACGGTGTAAACACCACCATAATCAAGACACAGAGTATTTATATTTTACTAAAATATTCCCTAAATTTTACTAAAATAGGCCCTTCCTACTCATTCCTCTCCCAAACTCTTGCTCCAGACAAGCATGGGTCTACTTTCTATCATTGTATGTTAAATTTGTATTATAGTTTCTAGAGTTTTATATAAATGGACTCATATAATATACACTCTTTTATCTGGCTTTTCTCCCTTGATACAATATTTTTGAGATTCATCCATGTTGTTGCATGTATCCGTAGTTAGTTCCTTTTAGTGCTGAGTAATATTCTTTTGTATGGATATATCATGATTGTTTATCCACTGACCTGTTGATGGACATTGGGGTTGTTTCCAGTTTTGGCTATTTATGAATAAAGCTGTTTTGAATATTTGCATGCCAACTTTGTGAGGACAGGTGTCCATTTCCGGAAAGTGGAATTGCTACATCATATGGTAAGTATATGTTTAACTTGATAAGAAACTGCCAAACTGTTTCCAAAGTGACTATGACATTTTGCATTCCTGTTTAGCAAGGTTGCAGGATACAGGGTCAACTTATAAAAATCAATTCTGTTTCTATCTGATAGCTATGAACTATCTATTTTAGAAATAGGAAATTTAAAATAACACCACTTGTAGTAGCATAAAAATATGAAATATTTAGGGTGAAATTTAGCAAAGTATGTGTAGGACCTGAACAGTGGAAGTTACAAAATACTGCTGAGAGAAATTTTCAAAGACTGAAATAAATGGAGAGATATAAACTGTGCTTGTGAGTTGGAAACTTGATCTTCTTAAGATGTCATTTCTCCTCAGGTTTTTAAAATTTTTTTATTTTTTTTTGATGAAAATGACAAACTCATTCTAAAATTTATATGGAAATATAAAAGATCTAGAATAGTCAAACGATATTGAAAAGAACAAAGTTGAGAGATTTACATGACTTAATCTCAAGACTTACAAAGCTATGATGATCAAGATGGTATGGTTCTGGTATAAGGAGAGTCTAGACAGAAGATATTGGAGAAGAACTAGAGCAGGAAAAGATTTAGTAACTCTATGGCAGAGGGTCAAAATAGTAGTGGCCAGACATGGGTAGCTCATGCTTGTAATCCCAGTGCTTTGGGAGGCCAAGACAGGAAGATTCCTTGAGGTCAGGAGTTTGAGTCCAGCCTGGGCAACACAGCAAGACCCCAGCTGTACAAAAATAATTTTTTAAAAAAATTAGCCAGGGTGTGGTGGCGCATGCCTGTAGTCCTAGCTACTTAGGAGGCTGAGGCGGGAGGATCAATTGAGCCCAGGAGTTTGAGGCTGTAGTGAGCTACGGTCATGCCACTGTACTCCAGCCTGGGCAACAGAGCAAGATCCTGTCTCTGAAAAGAAAACAATAGTGTTGGGCTGCTAAAGAGGGGTTGTTGGGGAGAACAGAAAGGTCAAATGGGGATTTTTATTAATTTGTTTGCCATCTCTGGTATGTGATGTAATTATTCCTCAGGCAACCAGACTAAATCTTCAGTAAAGTTCTTAAGCTCAGAGGATGCTTGGGTTCAGTAAAAGTTTCCTAGAAACCTACAGAGGCTGGAACCATGCTGGCAGACTCAGATGGCGGAGGGATATTGAGAGGCAGGGAATATCAAGAGGATGTAGTAAGACCCAGAAGTAAGTACATATAGGAAGTAAGTGCCTGAAGTAAGATAGGGCATTTTACAAAAGCGTGGGAAGGCTGCTGAATGTTCCAAACTGTGGAAGTGAGGTTCAGACCATAGCCAGCCAGATTCTCTATGTCCAGGTAAAGATTTTGTCTCTTTTGACTCTTCTCCCAGTGTTGGAGTAGAGCATGCAACTTGGCCCCAAAACAAGCAAGGACATCACAGTCTCTGGCTTTTTTGATTGGTTCCCCATTGGGCCAATCAGAGCAAATCTCATAACCTTGTGGAAAAGACTTCCTTCTAAGCCATGCTAAAGCCAGAAGTCTTGTTTCGAACTCATGGCTTCAAGCAATCCTCTTGCCTTAGCTTCCCAAGTTCCTGGGATTACAAGCGTAAGCCACCACGCCTGGCTCAGAAGCATTGCCAATAACTTCTTTATCCCCTTTTAAGTCAGGTTAGGTCGAGTTTTATATTACTGCAAAACAAAACAATCCTAGATGAATCACTGAACTTTTCATCTCATCCTTTAAACCCATCCCAACTCCCTGTATTTGTTGTTAAAGTGGCATCACTGTTTTTCTTGGTCTCAAGATAAGTTAACTGCTATAACAAATGACTCCAAAATGTCAGTGCCTTAATGACAGTAAGCCATGTAAGCCTAAGTGATGTTCCTGTTTTGTGGGCTGCCTTCCATGCAGTCATTCAGGGACCCAGGCTCCTTCAATCTTATGGATGTGGCCTCAGGGGCCTCTTCATTCATCAGGAGGCTGGGGAAGGAAAGCAGAGAAGCACATGTGGGAGGTTGTTATGGACCAGGCCTGGATGGGGAACACTGGATGGGGAATCTTTGCTCAAAACTCGATTACGCAGTACACTCGACTGCATGGAGGCTGGCGAAAGTGTTCTAGCTGCGGCCCCAAGAGGAAGAGAAAACTACCCACTCAAGCCCCAAGATTTAAAAATGTTGTCATGTATTATTTATTCCCCTACTTGAGTCACTGTATTCAGCCAGCCACCAAGTTCCATTGGTTTTTATTTTGCAAGGTCTCTGTCATCTCTCTCCTTCTCCACTTCCTTCCCAGCCCCAACTCTTTGCTGTGCCTCCGCCCATTCTGCATTCCCCTCTGCCAGACTCCTCAAGGGCAGCTGCTGCCTTTTTCAGCTTTGTATTCTCAATCGCCTGTAGGCACCTCATAAGCATAAAGAAATGTTTGCTTTGTGAAAACTTGACAGACTAATCTTCCTTACGCACCAATTTCAGCGTGCCATTCCCTTGCTCAGAAGTCTTCAGGAGATCTCGTGGTGTGCCTGTCAATCCCATATTTGTCTGCCTGCCTCTAAGGACGCAGGCCCTTCTTTCCATCCTACTCCACGACCTTCCCCTCTGCTCCCCAGGCCCCGCTCCAGCCCAGGTGGGTCTTGTCCCCTGGAAGCCTGAACATGTGGCCATGAACATTTCTGAAATGCTCTCTTCATTTCCTGCTTCCCTCTGTCTTTCCAAATGCCATCTTCCCTCAAGGTCTGCCCAAGCCCCTGCCTCCTATAGGAAGCTTTCTCATTCTGCTCCTGTCTTCCCTGACCACGCCCTCCTCTGAACTCTGGAAGCCTAAATTGTTGATAACCAGGGTACCCTATGTCCTGGCTTCTAGAGAGAGCATTGAATGCAAATTCTGTGTCCTGTTGTTAGACACATTGGACTCAGATGCTTGACATGAAAAGGAGACCAAGAAAGAACTTCTCTGATTGCAGGGATGTGGGCAAAAATCAGTCCTTTGGTGCTATGCCTCCTGCTGCAGTATTTTCTTGCAGCCCTTTGAAGAGTAGAGTTTAATAACTATTGATCCAATCCAATCTCTTCATTTTACAGATGAAGAAACTGCAGCACCCAGAGAGGCAGACTTGCCTGAGATCTAGCTGGTTAGTGACAGAGAATCAGAACCCATGGCTCCTGTTCCCTACCATCTGCCTCCCCTACATTCTCTCTTGCTTTGGTCCCTGATAGGCCTGTGTAAGAGATAATAACTCTAGAGGGCAAAATTTGCCTGCTAGCTTTCTCCATGGCTGAGATTTACATAATAGTAAACACGCCATTCATACTTATTGATTTGAATTCAATTTTATAACAGAGAGTCTGAAATCTAGTGAAATTAGTAACAACCTATGACTAAGACTATGAACTCATTTTTATATACACATATAGGCAAAGATTGGAAGGAAACACATAAAATGAAAGTAATTTAATTTGATAGCTGGCAGGACTATAGGTGAGTTTCTTTTATTTGTGCCAGATGTGAGATGACAATCTATGAAATTAACTGGGGTCCAGATATCTTCTATGCTACTTTTAATGCAACTGAAGACACCCTTTTTTTTTCCTTGCTCTAGTTTCAAAGTTTACTGATTCCAGTGTTCTATGTTCTTTGAAGTTCCCTTTTAATCTTTCTCTTTTTCATTAAAAACCACCTCAGGCATTTGAGAGCCTAATTTATAGCAGAAATTTATTATTAATAATGTCAGTGAAATGAAACTTGTAATTATTTACACCGTAATTTCAAACATGGTGGAGCATAGAAGCAAGGACTTTGCCTGAAGGGTTACAATGTGCATACTCCACATCGATATATAGCATGAATAAATCCCTTTAGATAAGAGGACTGTTGGATCTAAAAGGTAAAGAATTCTTCAATTATGTTCAATAATATAAATCAATTTTTCAAAAAGAAACCATCTCCAAAGGGCAGAGAACAAAGGCAAGAAGGAGGCTGCTTTGAAGAATGGCTCACAGAGACCTGGCGTGAGCGTGGCATGTGGCTGGGAGCAGGTCACGCTAAAGCCAGGGGGTTTGAAGACGCTGGCATCTCAGAGCTGCCATCTTTGGAAAGAGAAGATTCTGTGGCTTTTCCTCACTAGAATCTTGGACTAGGACCTGGAGCTGAATTTGTGTGAGAGAGACTAGTCTGATGTTTTTGTTTCTCAACCCTTAAGGGGTGGATTTGAAGAACCATTCTAAGAAAAACCTGCCAGATCACAATCTGGTGCAAAGAGAGGGGTGAAAAAAGGGCTGTTTTCAAAAATTTTAAATCACAAGGAAACTGAAGAGTCATCTACAAGTACTTCTTAAGGCCTTGTTTGGAATCTTGGTATAAGGATCTTGTTGGATGGGGGCTGGGGTGCCCCATACAGTTGAGCAGTTTGTGCACTGCCCAGAGGCCCAGCCTGAGGTAGTGAGTGCAGGCTGGAATCCAGTGTGGCTCTACTTATTGGACTCTGCATTGGCATGAGACTGTCTCAGCCCAAAGGAAAGGCACTTCTTTCCAATTTACCCAAAGTTTGCTTGCCAAGCCAAGTGCCCACAGGGTTGGCACAACTTTTTAACTTGCACAACGGCACCCAGTAAGCTCATGGTGGCCCAGAAAAGTGGGGCAGGGGCAGAGAGCATCCCCAAGCTAGTGATGGGCCAGGGTGAACATCTATCCTAATCTCTGGTCAGCCATGGGCCGGCTATGCCCTATACCAGTGGTCCCCAACCTGTTTAGCACCAGGGACCATTTTCATGGAAAACAATTTTTCTGTGGACCAGGGGTGTGGGGGAGATGGTGTCGGGATGATTCAAGCACATTACATTTACTGTGCACTTTACTTCTATTATTATTGCATTGTAATATATAATGAAACAGTTATAGAACTCACCATAGGTTGGGGACCCCTGCCCTATATAGCCTGCTCAAAAGTTTAACTGGGCCATTCAGCTGTTCTTACTTGAAAGTTTGAAGTCCAAAACACTGAAAAAAGTTGCTAGTTGGAGCAGAGAAAAAAAGCGAACGAATACTAGATGGCGGTTCCAGGCCCCTAGCCAGACAAATCACGGACAGATCGCTGAAGTTAGAAGCCAGCGAAACTAGGAGTGAGCACGGGAGGCCGGTACGTAGCGGTGGAGAAGGCAGCAGACACTTGGAGGCAGCAGCTCTGTTTAGTGGCATCCTCGGACAGAGGGAAGCTGGAGACCTTCTGCTTCTCAGTCTCTAAGGGCACCTGAGATCCAGAACACGCTGGAGCTTTCGTTCCCACGAAGACTGGCTGAACTATGGCTCAGCTACCAGATCCTGTGACTTCCCTGTCTCCTTCTGCACCTCTTATTTATTCTTAGAGCAACTCTGCACCCCCACCCCTTCACACCCCCCATCACGTTGAGTAGATGTCTGTTCTTTCCACCCCGACAATGCAACCCACAGTGGGGGTCCGACTAATACTTCTTGAATTGAACTGGTAAAATCTGTAAACGCCAGGGGGATTTTAAAAGGGGAAAGAGCAATGTTAAGTGGCTGGCTGTGGTCAGGCAAGGCCTCAGGAGAGCTAGAACTTTAGGATGGGGGAAGGGCAAGGGGCGGACGGTCCAGGCTTGAGACCGAGCACAGTAAATTATCCTGGGTCGCGCCAAGGAAAAGGCTGGTTAGAGAACAGTAATTTGGGATTGCGTGGGAACGCTGAAGGCATGAGAGTCGTGTCACGATTTTTCTGGCTGCCAACAACCCCTCCTCCGTTCTCCCCGAGTCATCGCTGGGATTCGTCTGACCCCAAAACTTGGGAAAGACAAAGGATGACTACTAAAGAAATCACACTACGCCACGGAAGATGGAAAGGTAAAATTGTGCTGTAATAATCCCACAGACAGAATAAGTGTTGCAGTGGATTATTATGTTGTCTAAAAACAGTCTTTGTGAGGAGTGAATGACACTTGTGAAATTTTCGGCTATTTACTTCGCAGGGCTTCCATTTCCATTCTGTTTGGAGTGATGGTTTCTCTTTTCCAACGCCTCCCCTCTTCCTTCATCTTGGCAGTGGGAGATAACCTGACAGGGTGCCTTGAAGAGCTCTCTCAAGGTACAGCCAGTCAAAGTTCTCCAGAATTCTGGAAAATTCCACTTCTTTGATTGCGTTCGAGTGTGTGTGTGTGTGTGTGTGTGTGTGTGTGAGAGAGAGAGAGAGAGAGAGAGAGAGAGCCTGAGTGAGAGCTGCAGAGACTAAAGGCAGCGCTGGCCAGCTGCCATGGAGACTGACATTTGTGAAGAGGCATTTGTGAAGAAACGGCCCAAAGGTGGGGGAAATACTTGAGGATAAAGCAAAACCCTTTAATACGCTTCAGCTTTGCAGGACAGACCTAAATGTGCTTACATATCCTTCTAAAATCTCAACTTTTATAGCATCTTAAATTTAACTTCTAATATTTCACGTTAAAAAATAGGTCATATACCCATGATACACCATTTAATATTTATATACTTATTTATAATGTAAATTAAATCACCTTTTCACTCCTATGCCCCAGCCCATCGGATCTTTCTTTGCGGATAATTTTTCTCCTTTCCTTTTTTCTCTTGACTTCCAAAGATGGTCCATGCATCAACCAACATGTGTGTGTCCTTTTTCTTCTCCTTTTAAATACAAATGATAGTATACTATGCACACCATTTTATATTTAATTTTTTCATTACTTAATATGTGTCTTGGAGATAATTCCAGGACTTATAGTTTGTTTCAGCATTTATTATTTTTAAACAGCTACATGGTATTCCATTCTGTGAATGTGTTATCATTTTTTTTGATATGGGGTCTCACTATGTTGCCTAGGCTGGTCTCAAACTCCTGGGCTTAAGCGATCCTCTCACCTCAGCTTCCTGAGTAGCTGGGATTACAGGTGTGCACCACTGAGCCTGGCTCCATCATTTGTTTAACAGGTTTCTATTGGTGGAGTTATGGGCTGAATTGTGTAGCTTCCCGCCCCCCCACCGCCAAATTCGTATGTCGAAGTCCTAACCCCTAGTTTTTCTGAATGTGACTGTATTTGGAGATAGAGTCTTTACAGAGGTAATTAAGGTTAAATGAGGTCACTGGGGTGGGCCCTAGTCCAATATGACTGGTGTCCTTATAAGAGAGGAGATTAGGACACAGACACTCACAGAGGAAAGACCGTGAAGACACAGAACGGCAAGAAGAGAGGCCCCACATTAATGGGAGACTGTGCCTGAGTCCACAAGAATACTGGCTAATCTCAACTTCAGGACATTGTTGAGTTTGCCCTGAGCGAAGCTTCAGTACAAACATCCTGGGGCACCTAGAGACATCATCCGCCTTTACAGGCACGGGCTCTGTGACAGCCTCTGCGCAGTTTGCAAGAATGTTGTGTGTCTTATCTGAGAGTTGCTTTCACTGAAACGTGACACTATGGAGCAGGTTACCGTGGGAAGAGACAGAAAGCTCCCACTGGCCTTTGAGCATGGCAGGCCACTGACATCCCGGACACATGCTGAATGGCCAGGCTGCCTTAAGGCTGCCTTAGACCATTCGGCATCACTCATTTGCCTGAAGTTGCACAGCATGGGGCCCAACTGGAATTTGAACCTCATCCTGCTTGACTTCCCAGTGTTTGTTCTCGGCCACCTCATTTTACTGCCTGGTGATAAAAATGACAAGGGATACTTCTGATTATTCAGTCTAGGGTACTCTCATCTAAAATGGCAAAAAAAAAAAAAAAAAAAGATATTATAAAGCATTGCTAGTTTCCCTAAGACAGGAGTTTGTCTACCTGGACATCATAAATCTTAGGGACCAATGATGAGCTTCAAGGTTCCAGGAATCCCTGAAAATTGTATGCAACATTTTGGATTTATGTTTTTGTTGTTTTCTTTTTCTGAGATAGACTCTCGCTCTGTTGCCCGGGCTACACAGTGCCATGGCATAAGCCTAACTCACAGCAACCTCAAACTCATGAGCTCAAGGGATCCTCCTGCCTCAGCCTCCCGAGTAGCTGTGACTATAGCTGGGACTACAGGCACGTGCCACCATACCCAGCTAATTTTTTCTATTTTTAGAAGAGATGGGGTCTTGCTCTTGCTCAGGCTGATCTCAAACTCCTGACCTCAAGTGATCCTCCTGCCTCGGCCTCCAGAGTGCTAGGATTACAGGCATGAGCCACCATGCCTGGCCTGGATTATGTTAATATGTGGCATTGATTTTTCATGATCAGAGTCCGTAACTTCTCACAGAGTCTCATAAGGGTCTGTGATCCTACTGCCTGGAAATATTTAGTGCTGTTTTAGAAAACTAGTTATAAGCCATTCCTCTGTCTTTCTAGGACAGACATTTTTCCAGACATCAGCACATAAATTTTCTTTAAAAATTTTCAGTTAGAGGTAAATGGAGACTGTCATTGCTGTCCTTTTGCTTTACAAGGAATGAGAGTGCAGAGGGTAAGATGATTCAGAGCCACGAATCCTGACGCACGGGCCTGGCTCTGAAGCTGCCCTGGAAGAAACACTGCCCAGGGTCCGTCGTCTCTACTGTGGACCCTGGGGTCCACTTGCTGGCCATGTCTCCAGCTCTTCCCACAAGTGCCTCCCACTTTTCTGCCTCTGTACTTTCTGCTTGTGCGATGCCCTTTGCTTTGCCTGGAAGCTTTTTAATTCTAACTGCAAGATTGGCATCCTCTGAACAGCTTCTGTAAGTACCCCAGTGGAAAATGCTCTGCTTTTCTTCCATATCAGGAAAGTACTTAAATCTATGCAAGTTGGCAAAGCAGTAACTGTGAATCATTTCTCATATTCTTGTCTTAAACCATCACTGGCATGTTGTGTCTGTAACCTGCGTTTGCCAGGCCACAACCATCTGGGGCTTTCGTGGAAAGGTAACAATTTTATTTTCCAGGCTTTGTCCTCACCTGTTGTGACAGGTCCTCCTGTCTCTCTTCGGTCACACTTGTTGTTTTTGAGAGTCCCCAGGGTGGAGCCTGTGTGTGGCCTGCACATGATCCCCTTCATCCTGCCTTGTCTCTGGCCGTGGTGAGGGCTCCCGCGGGGCCCCCAGGCTCCCAGAGCTCTGGGAACTTGCTGCCCACGATGACTGCCAAAGCCCAGTGGCACCAGGGCCACACTGAGCTGAGACTGCTCTGCCTGTTGTGCCCGCGCTGCAGGAGTCCCTCAGTAGGCTGACCCGGGCTGGCCTGTCAGTGGGTCAGTCCCCATCTTCTCCTCCGTGGTGTTCTTGGTTTCATGCGTCCAGAGCACAGGCACTTTGCTCCCAATGGCTTAAAAGATTTTTAGCTCAACAGCTCTTCCCATTTTATTTGCTGTCTCCTCTTCCTAGAATGCCGCTGGGAGTCCGTGGGGACTGCATCCTCTGACTCCAGGGCACCATCACCGATCCTGGGTGTATTTGCTTGACTTTCTTTCTCTTCAGGTGGGATTTCTGTAGAGACTTCTCTGCAGCAATATGCCTCAAGCAGGCAGTGGCCACAGGCTTTGCCCCTTTATGTCATAGAAACCTTACGATAACCTTATGAAGTCGGTGCAGGGAAGAACACTAGGCTGGCAATCAGGAAGCCTGGAAGCCTTATGTGGGCTTTCTAGTTTTTGTTTTTTAATTCAATATATTCCTTTCTTCAAATGAAATTTTTCAAGAAGCCTAGCATGTAAAACAAATATGGCAGGAGCTGCTCTGCCTGAAAACCATGTTAATGTGGGCATTTCCACGGCTCAGCCACTCTTTCCCTAAAGGGAGCTGGGCCTTGAATTTTGGCTGAGGAAGGCTGCCCAAAACACTGCTCCCGGAGCACCCAGTCTCTCCCAGAACACGGGTGAGCTTCCGGGCACATCCAAGTGACATCTCCCACTCAGAAAGATGCAAGTTCATTTCCACACAGGCCAGCAAGTGGTGGCGATTTCTCTCTTTCTCTTCCCTGCCTCTTCTCTTGGGCCACATCCCCAGCCTCTGTGGGTTTAATCTCTCACTCATCCCTTCCTCCCCTCCAGCTCCTTAGCTGAGCCGCTTTCATCCTTCCTGGCAGGCGATCGCCACAAGCCTCTAAGGAGCCAAAAGATGAGCCAGGGAAATGATCAGAGGCCCCACGGCTGCTTTAGGTGATGTTTGTTTGGCCTCACCCCCACCCCCTCAGAGCTTCAGGTTTTCCATTCAAGCTCATGAAGGCCGCACCCGGGGCATTCCAGCTGAGCTCTCTGTAGCTGAGCCAGAGTTTGTAGACAGCTGGGGGAGAAATGTGCTGAGGAAGCAAGACCTCCATGCTGTCATGCTGTTGGAACTCACCCCAACAGCCCGGGCAGGCCCAGCCTAGCAGGACTGATGGTCTGCCCCGTGCGGTGGAGACGTGGGGGCAGCGAGCAGCAGCCAGCGCCTCATCCCCGCGCTCCCTCCCGGGCTGGCGATGACTGGGGAATGAGCAACGCCAAGGACACAGGATATACTTGCAAAGTCAGGGAGGTATGTGGCCATTTAAAATGACTCATGAGGTTCCGATCTGATAACAGAGCGTCTCAGCCCTTCCTGGATGTGTGTTAGGAGATGCTCAACTCTAGAAAAGCCTCCCCAAATGCCACAAATGGCACGCTCCAGACTGTTCATGCTTTCCAGGTAGGAAAAACCAGGCTGCAGAAGATGAGCTGGATTCCACGATTACACTTACAGACACCTTCATGTTTCAAGTGCAGGTTCTGGATTAAAATGGTATTAAATTTGCTGTGTATTATTTCAGACCCTTTGGAGGGACATTTAAGGTTTATCCAGATTTTCACTAGCATAAATGTAACCACATGACTTATTAGAAATTGAATGTGGTAGAATTTTTAAAAATGGTATTAAATTAAATAAGCAGAAGGCCATTGGCCCGAGGCCAACCCCGTACTTTGAGTCCCTATTGAACAAACTACAACCTAACTTAATAAGAAAGCAAACTGGACACCTAACTTAGGAGTGTCACAAACAGCCAAGCTTTGGCCAATCACAAACAGCCAAGCTTTAGCCAATCACAGGCAGCCGTCTCATCGGACCGTGCCCAAATAAGGGAAGCACCAAGCTGGAGCCAATCAAACTATTTCTGTACTGCACTTCCTATTCTGTCTATAAATACTCACTGCCCACACTGCAGATTAGAGCTCTCTGAACCCCTTCTGGTTTTGAGTGCTGCCTGATTCATGAATCCTTCTTTGCTCTTGTAAACTTTGTTAAATTAGTTTGTCAAAAGTTTTTTGTGGCCAGGCATTGTGGCTCAGGCCTATAATCTCAGCACTTTGGGATGCTAAGGCAGGAGGATCACTTGAGGTCAGGAGTTTGAAACCAGCTTGGGCAACATACTGAGATCCCATCTCTATAAAAAATTTAAAACTTAGCTAGGCATGGTGGTGTGTACCTGTAGTCTCAGCTACTCAGGAGGCTGAAATTGGAGGATCACTTGAGCCCAGGAGTTTGAGGCTGCAGTGAGCTTTGATCACACCAGTGTACTCCATCCTGGAGTGCAGTTGTCTCAAAAAAAAAAAGTATTCTTTTAAAAATGGCTATTGACTCTGGGGAGACTTCCAAGACAAGAGCACTTGTCTGTTCTTCTTGAAACTGCGTATTCCATGGCCCATGACTCTTTCCACGGTCCCTTCCTGGCTGGCAGCTCTGGGGCCTTGATGAGTAACCACAAGTCACATTTCCATAGCAGCCTGTAGTTCCAGAAGCACTTTCTCACATGTATGAGACAGGGTTCAGTGCAGATAATAGAAACTACTTTAGTAGTTTAAGCAGAAAGGGATTTAATATAGGGAACCGATGCTTACGATCTGGCTGGAAGGGCTGGAGGAATAGGCTTCAGGCTGGGCCTTCAGGATGACTGCCACAGCTGTAGATAGCATCTACCTCTGCCACAAGCAGGAAACCACTGCCGGAAATGTTGGATCCCAGAACATACTACCTTCGTTTTAAGTTGGAGATCAGTACTGTTGGCTCCAGAGCCACATGACTGCATTTCTGACCTGCACTAGCAGACTGCATATGTCATGCCTGCCCCCTCCCTTCTCAGCTTTCTACATTCAAGCCCTGTTCAAGGATCTCTGATTGGTAGAACTCAAATTACATCTGGAAACATAGTTATAAGGAAGCCTGGAAACTGCAGGTTTTATCTTTCCACTGTCTGCAGTACAGGAAGGCACACTAGAAAGTTGGAATAGACATTGATTCTGTATCTGCCATCCCACAGAATATCTCACTTAGTATTTGTGGGAAATCTGGAATGTGATACGGGAGGTGTTAGCCTCATTTAGCACATGAGGAAAAGTGGAGTGATGAGGCTAGAGGAGAATGACAGGGAGATGGGGAGTCTAGGGACTGTGGCCCCGAGCAGGTGACATTTGTGTTGGGGGCTGAAGACTGCTGGGGGTTAGACTAGATGAAGTGCTGCATGGGAACGGTATTCTATGCAGGAGAAACAGCATGCATAAAGGTTCCAGACTGGCCGGAGCATGATACAACCGCAGAACTGAAAGAAACAGGGGATGCGACTGTGGGCAGGGAGAGGTGGCTGCAAACTGAGGCTGCAGAGGCCCCAGGGAAGGACAGACAAGCCCTGCAGACTCCATTAAAAATCTGGCCTGTGTCCTAAGAGTAATGGAAGCCATTCAAGCTTTTATGGACAGGGAAGCTTAGGGAAGGTGTTCATGGGACTTGATCATATTTGCATTTCAGGGTCACTGTCCATATCGTGTCTCCTGACTCTATGCCCTTATTCATTTACCATAGGCCACAATTTGCCGCCAAGCTGTTACTCTCCTGCATTACTAAAGCAGTTTTATTTTTGTATCATTTCCACTTATTCACTCCAAGCAACAGGAAGAAAAAAAAAAAAGTAACAGCAAAAACTAACTACAAATCTGGGAAGGTATAAAAAGAGGTTTTTGCATTTGTATAAATAAAAACCTTTGGAAGAAACCATTAATTTCCCTTGTAGCTGTGTTTGGATGTCAGCGAGGGCATTTGGTGTGAGCTGTTTGAAATGCTTCTGCTTGTTCTGTGGGTGGAGATCAACAAGGTGTGGAAATGAATCATTAGGCGAGGCCTCTGAGGGTGCTTCTGGTCCTGGAGAAAGTGGCCGGTTGCTGAGCTGCTGGTCTCCCTGTCAGTGACGGGGGGCTGTTTCAGCTTGGCAGAGGTTGTCTCCTCTCTCTGGTCAGCAACTTAGGGTTTGGGAACATAGGCTGAGGCCTGTTTCAAAGAGATCAAAAATCAGAAATTAAAAAACTGTCAGACGTATGATGATTCTCCAAAAGGGCCACATGTTTTTAAAGGAACCTGCTGCTGAAGCTCACCAACTCTGCTAGCACCTTCCTTTTTTTTTTTTCTTTTTTCCGTTGGTGCAACTCCTGGTCATCTCTGCTTTTGCATCTATAGCTACCCCATGGGAATAAAAACTTCTAGAGTCCTTTCCATTTATATTTAAGGGATTCTGAAAGATATATATGCCAAGAAGCCATTATCCATTTTTTTCCTTAAAAGAAGATAAAAAATAAAGTGAAAAAACAAATGATTAATGAAGTAGAACGTTACAGACAGATAGTGAGTCAAATTCAAAGAAACAGAATTTAGAATAGTGGTTACCAGGAACTGAGGGGAGAGAGATGTGGGGAGTTGTGTTTAATGAGCACGGAGCTTCAGTCTGGGATGATGAAAATTTCCAGAGATGAATGGTGACGATGTTTGCACAACAATGTGAACGTGCTTAATGTCACTCAACTGTACACTTAAAAATGGCTAAAATGATAACTTGTATGTTACGTATATTTTGCCATGATAAAACATAAAAAACCCATTACGAATAGAGCATTGTCTCAATGAGGAGACACTAAACTTGCTGACATTTAGCTCGAGTGCTCTGTGTGTGTGTGTGTGTGTGTGTGTGTGTGTGTGTGAATATATTTATACTAAAAGTAACCAGTTTCCTGAAAACACATAACCCACTCTGGGCCAGCAGGCTCTTTTCCTGTACTTTTGTGCATCCTGAAGCTGTCTCCATAGTGTGTTCACCAGGAAGTAGGTGACTCATGGGGCCTTCATGACACACTCTGAGTCACACACACACACACACAAACACACACACGTTAGTCACCCCTACAGGCTTCTAGGACAGGCAGGGATTTGGATGCCAGAGCAACGTGCCTGGGGCACGGCAGGAGGCAGCCGGGGGCCCATTGCCAGCACATTCCTGAGCGGCTTCGCCCGTGGCTTAGTAATGAACGGAAGCTGGGGCCATGGCTTCCAACTGCAGGCCCAGCAAAATCTCTATGTATCTCTGGCTCTCTTTAAGGACAGCCTGAATGGCAGCAGCTGGGGAGAGCAGTTGGTACTGGAAGTGCCTGGTGCCCACCTGGCTGCCGTGGGCGGTGCCTGTGTCAGGGGTCTTTCTGCACCGTGACAACATGACGCCGGGTGTAGGCCTCTGAAATGGCTGGCGCATGGTGGCTCGGTCAGGTTAATCACAGGGCTAGTCTTACACCTTCCTGGGGGTCGTGAATCAGGTGGGGGGCCACTCAGTTACATGAGCGAATGCAGGACTGATCTAGAGGTTTTGAGACCTGGGTTTAGACTTGGCTCCGCCATTAGCTTGTTTTGTTACCATGGTAAATCACATAAACTTTCTGGCCTTGGGTTCCTTGTCTTTAAAATGAAGGAGTTGCACTAGATCAGGATTGGTCTCTGCGCTGTAGCTTGTGAGCCGCCCCTTCTGTGCCTGCCTCAAGAAGACACTGCTCCCTGCCCACAGCACTCTCGCCTTTGAGCCTAGAGGACAGTTCGTGATGCTTCTCAGACAGCCTTCTCTTACTACTATCGATTAATTGGAGCTAGCATCTGAAATGACACCTGTTTGCCATCCTAAAAGCTAAATTGTCGGTTCTCAACTCTGGCTATAAATTAGAATCACTGAAGTGCTTTTATTAATATAAAATAGAGGTGTCTGAACGCTACCCATATGGTTCTGATTTAATTGCTCTGGGATGAGACCTAGGCATTGATAAATTTTAGAAGCTCTCTAGGTGATTCTAATGTGTAGCCAAAATTTAGGGCCACAGGCTGAGATGATCACTAAGGCTCCTCTGGGAGATAATTTTCAATCACTCTATGCCCAGCTATTGGCGTGAAGGTGGCAGAAATTATTGGCCCAGTTGAGCCAAGCTCTGGTGGCAAGATCATTAGATTGAGGATCAGGATATCTGACTCTTGTTTTTCTAGTTTTCACTCCTAATTCACTTGTGATTTTGGGTGAGTTATTTGTTCTTTTTGAGCTTTAGCTCTCACGTGTACAAACTGGGGACAATAATCTCTTGAACTTCCTACTTCGCCATATTCTTAGGAAGAAGAAATGGTCATAGATGAAGAAGAGAAAAGTGCTACATAAATTATTCCATTTTTATAATCCACATACCCTAACATACTCTTTTGAAATTTGAAACAAAATATCAAATTCATCCTTTATGAGAATTTCGTGAAGAGTCAATGAGATAGCATATATCACAGCACCTAGCACGATGCTGGTAGGTGGGCAATAATTGCTTGTTTGAACATTTTGATGGAGATTATTGAATCAATAAATCACAAATGGAGTTCTATGTGCCTTCAAAGCAAAGGTAAGCTCATTTCTACAGTTATTTTGTTTTCCAAGGTAAAAAATTATGCATGTAATGCCTGAAATATTATCATTTAAAATATTCAAATGATAAGTAAAAAGAGCAAAATCTGAAAGCCCTCTAAGCTTCCCCACACCACCACTCTCTCTCCAGAAGCAATCACCGATGAGGATTGAAGTGTTTCTGCCCAAGCCCTTTTCTATGCATTTACAACACCCCCCCACATCCATATAAAAATTTTTTTCTAATAGAAATGGGATTATATATATATTCTGCAATTTGCCTAACAATATATTTTAGAGATCTTTCTATGACCTCTGGCAAGTTATTTAACCCCTCATGCCTTAATTTCCTCATTTGTAAATGGGGATAATATTAATAAAATAAGATTGTAATAAGGATTGTATTAGTTAATATTTGTAAAGTGCTTAAAATAGTGCCTACCACTTTTCCATGGTTAAGCTCACAGTAATTCTATAGAGAATTTTTTTCTCCACTAAATAGATGTTTATTAGATAACATTTTAAAAATAAAAAATTCTTTATCTTCATTTGTGTTGGACTTGGGGCTGATTGTAAAAAATACCAACCCCCCTCAAGATGAAATTTGGTAAAGAGGCTGTTTTGAAAGAAGGTAGATATTAGGTCATTACATATGAAATATCTGATTTCGAATCAAAAGTTTAGTTTACCATATCTCAAATAAGAAGCAGTACAATCAATCAAAGTATGTGTCTAAACTATCAACACAGTTTTGCCATCTTAACGGTAGCTTGTTTATGCCAGCAGCCAAGCCTGGAGAGCGAGTGGTGATAAAATCGTTAAAGGTGTTTTTCACAGCTTGTTGAGAACTGAATATTTTTCCTTGCAAGAAGTGGACCAAAGCCTGGAAGAAGTGGTAGTCAGTTGGTGCAAGGTCTGGTGAATACGGTGAATGACAGAGAGTTTCCAAGTACAACTTCTGTAGTTTGAGCAGTGTTGTTTGTGCAACATGTGGTCGAGTGTTGTCTTGCAAGAGGATTGGCTTGTCACTATAGATCAATCTCAGCTGTTTAATCACAAGCATCCTCATCATTTTTTCCAATTGGTTGCAGTAGACATCTGCTGTAATGGATTGACAAGGTTTCATGAAGCCGTAGTGGATAATACCAGCCCTGGACCACCAAACAGATACCGTTAGCTTTTTTCGATGAATGTTTGGTTTTGGGCTGTGTTTCAGCACTTCATCTTTATTCAGTCATTGTGCCAAACACTTGTGATTGTCAAAAAGAATATTTTTTATCACACATAACAATATGCTATAGAAATAATTTTTCTTTTGATGTTTGTTTAATTTATGTAGTACTCATCTATCCAGCTTCTTTACCTTGTCAGTTTGTTTTAAATGGTCCAATATTGTTGAAATAGTAACGTCAAACCTTGTTGTTAATTTATGCATAGGTTGAGATGAATTTACTTCCACTACAGTTTTTAGTTTATCATTATCCACCTTGGTCTCAGGTCATCCGCATGGATCATTTTTAAGATTAAAATTACCACAGCAGAACTTTTTAAACTATGTGTTCATTAGCCACATCCTTACCAAACAATTTGTTGATATTTTGAGCTGTCTGTGTTGTATTGGTTTTCCAAGGGAATTCAAATTTGAAAATAATATGAATTTTTTGACTTACCTATGGTTGTCCAAAAATTGTTCTAAAAAAATTTGAAAGATAATCACGACTCAAAACATACATTTGAAAGAATGAGGATGTACCTTTACAATAAAAATAAAACAAGAAGTGTCAAAGTGAAATGTCACAGATATTAACTGTCAAACTTAGTACTTAAGAAAATCGGATATTTCATACATAATAGTCTTAATACTTTCCTGACATTTCATATATTGAATGACGGACTGTAGAGCCCAAGCTTGGAAACACTCATTTCACTTCTTCACCTCAGTTTCTCTGCTGGCAATCTGGGTATCATATTATCCATCAGGCAAGTGGTACCAGCTCCTGGGTGGGCAGCCGATGACATCCCAAAATGTCGGACTGCGTGGCTGGTGAGCATTAGGTCATGACCTTGTCTCCAATCTCTTTCCCGGTTTTCTGAGGGAAGGTAGGAGAGAGGTGAAAGTGTTGGCTTTTGCTTCTAGGAAGAATTTTGATTAAGGATAAACATATTCCAAGATGCTGTGAAGTTGAAGTCACATGAATGCTAAGTGATTTCTTGGCATCAAGAATCAATCTCTTTCATGTCAGTCCCAAAAAAATAAACACTTTTACCTTCTTTGGTACCAGGAATAGCCAGAGAGGCTTCAGCTATTACAGCAAAAGCTTTTAAAATAATTACTTCTAGAATACGATAATATTAATGATTAGCTTTGTGTGAAAATTGAAGAGATAAGTAGTTAAATACTAGGAATAATAAACCTTGGAAGTGTCATTGTGTAATAAGTTTGCCCTTTAAAAGTATCATTTTTCAATGATTTTTGGCTCATAGTGAATCATTCAAGAAAAATTAAATCCCTCACCAAATAATCCTTTTTCTACAATTAAGGTGACTTCTTAAAATGATCTTTGATTTTCATACATTAAAGTCAGATCCCTTCAAAACGAGATTTTTAAAAAAAGTAATTGCATTCTCATACTGGAAGCACTTTCTACGTCCTGGGCACCATGTGTGCACAATCTTATTCCCTCTTAAACAGCCTGTGGAGTGAGTATGACTAGTATGACCTCTTTTTAGAGATGAAGAAACTGAGGCTTACAGAGGGTAAGAAATTGATCAAATGAACACAATACATAAATGGCAGACCTGGGATTCAAAACCAGGTCTGTTTACTTGGGAACCAAAGTTTCTAACTTCTTGTTCCGTGAGCCAGAGAAGTCTGTTATAATGAGACAAATTATTGCAAGGGTATGGATTTACCTTAAATCAAATCAACCCCCTGAAATGTCAGAATTCTGTGTAACAAAAAGTATGTGTGTTTGTGTAAAAAAGTGAAGGAAAATGGGGGTGGGAGGACTGGGAATCCGATAGATCTTATAAAATACAACTCTATTGGAAAAAGCTGTGTCTCCGCGTGACTTGCTTTTGCCTGGGCACAGCTTGGCTGGGAGCGGGGAGGCAGCTGGCAGCTTCCCTGGGCAGATGGACAGGGCTGGCTGTGGGGAGACGCTGGGAAGAGCAAATCCCTGTTTGTTGGGAATGTTGGGTTTATAATTAAATTAAGAATAAGGGAAGCTATGCTGAAAATTCCGCTTAGTGGCTCAGAATTTAAACTTCACGTAACCGCTTCCGCTCTTTGTTGCTGCAGCTAGTGTAATAAAAATCAGAATTTCTTTTTCTCTTCACTGTTTAAGGACAGTTATTGGGTAAAGATTCAAAGAAGTGCACATTTGCTTTAACTCTCTCCACACACACACTCACTTATACACAAGAGAGTTAGTTGCTACAACATATGCTAAAACATCACTCCTTCAGCATATAGCTCCTAAAAGCAAAGTCAATTTCCTATCATTTTTTACAATTATCACATCCAGGAATTTCAACTTTGATCATTGATAGAAGAAATCCATATACAGCATATATTGAAATTTTGCGATTGTCCCAATAATATTCTTTATAGAAATAAAAAAAATTTTCGGACCCAGGATCTAATCAAGACTCATGCATTGCAGTTATTATTAGGTCTCTTTATCTTCCTTTAATCTGGAACATTCCTCAACATTCTTTTTCATTCTTTACGTTACTAGATGGGGTCTTAGTATGTTGTTGCCTCCAACTGGTCTGGTTCTCAAACTGGTCTCAGGCTGGTCTCAAACTCTCAATTGCTCAAGTGACCCTCCTGCCTCAGCTTCCCCAGTACCTGAGACTACAGGCATTGGCTACCACACCTAGCAAGTCACTGATATTTTTAAAGTGTCCAAGTGAGTTGCTTTGCAGAATGTCTCTCTATTTGAACTCAACTGACTGTTTTCTAATGTTAAATTCATGAGACCCAGTTAAGAGAGTCAAGTGACTCAGCTGGCACTTTTTGTATTATATATATATGTATTATGTATATCTATATGCAAACATAAATACAGAAATATATATTATAAAAGTCCTATTGGTGCAAGATTTAAAAAAGTATAAAATAACAGATGAAGCTCCCTTGCTTCCGTCCCGTTCCCCAAGGTGACACTATCAACAGGTTTTTGTTTCTATCCTGAAAAACATTTGTGCATACACCAGCATATCTATCTCCACATTTAACAAAAGAGCCCATGCAATGAAAGGCAGGGACCCTCGAACCACTTTGTGGTTCAGTGAAGGACAATTCCCAGGGTGGCACGAATCTTGCAGTTGTTCCCTGGCTTGAAGAACATCTCTGTGTGACTGTTTTCCGCCTCCTTTGTGGGTTTGCATAGAGACGGCAGCCTTTTGATGACTAATACCAAGCAAGGCCAAGGTACATTATGGTGTCTGGCATTGGCCTACCTAATGAAATATCTCCTTTATGGGCGTCAGTGGGGGAAATTGGTAGTGGATTAACTTCAGGAAGCTTTTAACAAGGCACGAAATTTCAGGTTGAACTCAGGAAAGATGGCCTTTGCTAAAGGTGAGGATTAGGATGGTTTTCCCTTTTTATTTTTTAAATTCAGGCTTTTTAAAAAAAATGATAAAATTCGCATAAAATTTACCTTACTATTAATGATATTTAGTCCATTCTCAATGTTGTGCAACCATCGCACAGGTAAAAGACAGAAGGACTTCTTGACCAGAAAATAGAGCCTCTAGGGTTTGTGACAACAGGCATCTGTCTTCTTATGCCACCAATCCACCTGTGCAGCCCCTCTTGGATGATAGAATCTGAGACCTCCAAGCTACTGAAATAATCCCCTGAGTTTTGAGTCATATGGAGCAGAAGGGTCACTCCTCACAGCGCGGTTTAGGGATGGGGCAGCCACAGGCACCACAAGTGACGCCAGCCCCCTAATCACGCAGAAAACTCCATCACCTAAAAAAGCCCCAGGAAATGTCCTCCTCTTTCAACAAAAGATTTCCGAATTTCTGCTGTCAATAAGGTACCGCCTGCTGCTTACTTCAGCCTGAATCTTTACTGTGATTAAGTGTGTGTGTCTAGAACCACCTAGACAGGGATTAGCAAGAAACTCCTTAAGAATTCATTTGATGGCTAATGATGAAAAATCCCAGGATTTAAAAGGAGCAGGGAAGAAATCCGCCCGACTTGCTTTCCAGACAGATGCAAAATCTTCACCTTCCCTATAATTAAAGTCTTGAGCCCTGCACTGGGGTGGGAAGTGAAGGGAGTACAGGCGCTGAGAGCAGGAAGCTATGTCAAATTGCTGATCCCTGGTGGCCCCGTGAATTGTTTAAGAGAAGAAACCTGGTGAAGGATAACCGATTGTCCCGTCCTCTTCCCCAGCTTGTCGCAGGCTTTTCCATACTCAGCATTGTAAAAGCTTCAGCAAGAAAGGGCAGCCCTGCAGGGAGCTGAGGTCGGAACAGCAAGCCCTTGTGTCCTTGGGTCCTGCATCTGGGCATTTAACCAACTGAGGATCGAAAACATTCGAAAATAGAATTGTGTCTGTACTGAGCATGTACACACTTTTTAATCTTGTCGTTCTTTATTCCCCAAACAATACAATATAACCACTATTTACCTAGCATTTACATTGCATTAGATATTGTAAGTAATCTAGAGATGATTTGAAGTACACTGGAGGGTGTGCGTAGGAAGCTTACATGCAAATGCCATATGCCATTTTGTATCAGGGACTTGAGCATCCTTGGATATTGGTATCTGTGAGGGGTCCTGGAACCAACCTGATATTGAGGGGTGACTGTATAGGCAACAAGAGAAATGGGCATCTCGAATGCGGGCTCTAGGCCTGTTTTCCGTATTTTTTATGGTATAAATCCTGACGCTCCATGGAGATAGTTTCTTGTCTTCCTGGCCAACTGAGCCCTCCTCACCCACTCTTGTTTCTGTCTCTTGTCATTTATGCCCCCCTTCTTTCCTTGTCCAGTCCCTCTCTAAAGCCTGCCGATTACGTTCCTCCCTGGCTAAGACATTCACTAGAGGGTGGGGCTTTCTTCTGCCCCCACGGACTGGCGCTGCCTGTGAGCACAACACCAAGCCCCACACCCGATGTCTTTCTAAGACCTCTACGTCCAGGCCAGCCAGCGCGGTAGGACAGAAGCGTTCTGTGGATCACCTAGCTTCAGCTTTGACGAACGGTTCTAGTACATTAAGAACCATCAACATAGGCTTCCCTACAGCATGTTTTTGAGACCTATTTGAGAATTTGGGTGGAGTTGGAAGAAACGAAGTGTCTGGCCTATTCCGGGGGATGTTAGTCACCCAAATGATGTTTCAGAATTTAAAAAATATTAGACAAGTTTGTACATAGGATTAACTGTTAGACTGGCCACTCCTTGTTGAAGCTTGAGGTTTTGGAATTCTGCTCTGCCTTCTCAAAGAGTTTTTTTGTTGTTTTTGTTTGTTTTAATTAAAAAGACCAATGGAGAAGGATTCTGGGAACTTTTTGGAATGTAATTTCCTTACGTAGGTGTAACAACAATTGAGAAAAAAGGAAGGGGAGCTCTAGAAAGAGTAGGCATGTCTCAAATAGTTACAGACCTCAAGCATAATCTCTGCACTAACTTGTGCGCCATCTACAGTGGGACTACAGAGTGGGACCGCAGAGTGCGACCCTGGTCTCTGTATGTCAGGAGAGACTGAGAAAAATTGCAGAGAAAGACAAACACAGCAACCAAAGGGGCTAAGGAGCTTCGGTTTGTACAAAAGGGGCTGCATTATTATAATCTCGGGTTCTTGAAAGGTTGGGCCTCTTTGTGGAACAGATCAATGGACTCATTGGAGGCTACGGAGCAAATCAGTTACCCTAAGGGCCCAAGAGAAGTTGACAGACTCTTAGTCACCAAATTCCAGAAGACTCAAACAAGGACATCTTTGAATCCTGATGGGACCAGATTTAGCCAATTTTTTAAAAAAAGTTTCTGTATTTAGAGACTACTATAATATAAAAGGAATTATCCCAAATAACTGTGCAGGTTGAAAGAGAAGACATTCCATAAGGAAACATGACTTTTAGTAAAAAAAAAAAAGAAGAAGAAGGAGGAGGAGGAGGAGGAGGAGAAAGCTTATAGTCTCCAAAGTTATCGCTGAGAGATGATTTCCCTTCTTGACCTCTACCCTGTGGCTAATCTTCCCCTTCCTCTGGAGTTATGCTATTACAGAAGCCTCTAGCCACATGAAGCTATTGAGCTCTCCAAATTGAGATGTGTTGTAAGAATAAAACATTAATACACACTGGATTTCAAAGACTTAATGTGAAAAAAAGTAAAATGTCTCATCAATAATTTTTTCACATGGATATATTAAAGCAATAATGTTTTAGGTACACTGGGTTAAAAAATATATTAAGATTAATTTCATCTCTTACTTATTTTAACGTGGCTACTAAAAAATGTAAAAGTGACCTCTGTGGCTTACATTTGTGGCTCACATTATATTTTTATTGATCAGAATTGCTTTAGGGTCCTTTGCTAACAGTCACTGCCCTGATCATGCTTAATGGGGATGCTTTTCCTTTGCTAATATTAGCACAAGCATGTATAGCGCTGGCCTATGGCATGGCCAGAATGCCCAAAAGTCAATTTACTGAAGGTCAGACGCATGCCACCAGAGCAGAAACATGAGGGTCTTGTTGACGAAAACAAGATTTTTTAATCTTTTTTGAGTTGTTTTAATTAAGCCCCAGCCCCCCACCTGCAGGCCTCTAATAATACTAGGTCATAATAGTAGTGTTGGCTTCATTCCTTTAAAGCACAGAGAACAGTGCCCGTGGTAAAAGCTGTTGTTGAATGCAGGTTCGACTGCCTGCCACCCAAGAACCAAACACGAGAACTGAACACAAGAGGTGAGCGTTGGTGAAGGAAAGGTGGTTTATTCAAGTGCCAGAAGCCGGAGGAGATGGTAGACTATTGTCTCAAAGACCATCCCATCTCCTCTGCTTACTGAGCAGCTTATAAAGGGGAGGGGGAAAGGGGGTTGGTGGCCGAAAGCAAGCTCTGTGCAAGTCATTATGACTTGCTAGATGATTACCAGCAAATGACAGGTTGTCTGGTGGATATAATCATCAGCAGTCTGTGGTTGGCCTGTTCCGGACTCTTGATCTATTATTCTTCAAGGTTGTTTTCTAGTCTCATGCCCGGCAGCTGTGTAAGCAAACAGCAGATTAATTCTCAACTTTTAAGACAGAACAAGCCGAAAGCACACTAGAAGCAAAATGGCTTCCCTTTAGCTAGCCTAGCGTTATAGTCTGAATGGCCCTTGGGTTGCGCTTACTACACTTTATACACATTCACTATTATCCACACTTTTATGGATGAAAATGAAACCCTTCCTATAAATGGGTTCCCTGACACTAATAGCATTCTCCTAAGTGTTTTTGCCCTAATTTTTTCATGTGGGGAATGTTGGCACCTGCTTTGCCTATCAATCAGCTGTGAGGCCATTGGTGAGGTCTGCTCAGCTGGTGCTTGACCAGTGGTGGAATGTAGACCCTCTTTCCAGTGAGTAAGCTTTGGACATGGCTGCAGTTCACATGCCACTCTCTGGGTGTCTGGGCTGGATTTTATTTCTGGGACATCTACTTAAGTATTTGAGGTAGTCTCCTTGTCTTGCCTCCCTCGGGTCCTGCCTAGGATCCTTGTCCTTTTTTGGCCTGGACAACATGTTAATGATGTCTGTCATGCTTTGGGTCCCCCTTTAGCTGAAAGTCTCCCCACACCCTCCACACAGACCCTGCTCAGTTAATGTGGACACATTCCATGGCAATTAAAAATGATAAAGAAATATGGTTTTTAGACAACTACTAGTAACTAGGTGCTATGAATCTTAGCTGTTTAGCTGTTAAGATCATTCAGATCAGTGGCTCTGAACAAGAGGAAAACTTCAGAGTGATCTGAGAGTATTTCCAAAGGATACACTCTTGGGGCCCATTCTCAGAAATTCTGATTTCGTGGGTCTGGCATGCTACCTTGGCATCTGCTCTTTTAAAATGTTCCCAAGATTATTCCAGTGAATACGCCTGATTGGGAATCACAAGCTAGACAACAATGGGAATAGATATTTTCCTACTCTCATTTTAGGTGTTAAATAACTAATTTATTTAATGTCAAGATTAGATGGCTAATATTTTAGTTCAAACTTCACAGCATACCCATTTGTAAATTTTACAGATTGGCCTGGTACCTGGTACAAAGCAGCAAGCAGCAACTAAAAGATTGCTGAATTGATGACGGTCTTAGTTCATTTGTGCTGCTGTAACAAAATGCCTGAGGCTGGATAATTCATAAAGAATAGAAATCTATTTCTCACAGTTCTGTAGCCTGGGAAATCCAAGATCAAGGCACTGGCAAGCTCCGTGTCTGGTGAGGGCCTTCTTGCTGAGTCTTCACGTGGCAGAAGAGTGGAAGAGCAAACAGAGGCCTGACTTATTTCCCTCCAGCCCCTTCCTAAGGCACTAATCCATTTATGAGTCCTCATGACTTAATCACTTCCCCAAAGGCCCTCCCTCTCAATACCATCATTGAGGGGATTAAGTTTCAACACAGGAATTGTGGGGATCCTTCACACCATAGCAATGATTATGCATATTGAACATATGTTTATAGAGAAACTATCTTTAAAATGTATTTTATGAAATATCTTTCAAGATATCTTTAAACTATCTTTTTTTGTTTGTTGGAGACAGAGTCTCACTCTGTTGACAAGGCTAGAGTGCTGTGGCGTCAGCCCAGCTCACAGCAACCTCACACTCCTGGGCTCAAGTGATCCTCCTGCCTCAGCCTCCTGAGTAGCTGGGACTATGGGTACATGCCACCATGCCTGGCTAATTTTTTTTTTCCTATTTTTAGTAGAGATGGGGTCTCGCTCTTTCTCAGGCTGGTCTCGAACTCCTGAGCTCAAACAATCCACCCGCCTCGGCCTCCCAGAGTGCTAGGATTACAGGTGTGAGCCACTGTGCCCTGCCTAAAATATCCTTAAATTGTATTAAGCATGATAACTATAGTTAATAGTAATGTGTTGTATTTTTCAATTGCTAAGAGAGCAGACTTTAAACGTGCCTATCACAAAAAAATGCTCAGTATATGAGGTGACAGATTTGTTGGTCAGCATGATTTAATCATTTCATAATGTTTACATATAATCACATTGTACCTCATCAATCTGTACAATTATTATTAGTCAGTTAAAAGTAAAATTTTAAGAATGTATTAAAGATTTCCATCACATTTCATATGTTTTAAATAAATGGGAAATATGCCTGCAAAGACTGAGGCAGGCGGCACTGTGGAGGGGGCTGTGTCCCCACAGAAGACTTGGAAGGAGCAGCTCATTTGTTTCTGAACACACAGAGGGGCGCTGCTGCAGGAGGGGCCTTTATCAACATCCCGCCGGCTCTGCAGCAGTTAATTGCTGCTTCCTGTCTAGAGAATGCAGCACAATGGACTGAGGCTGTTGGCTGTTGCACCCCCCACGCCACCCACATGGGCATTGTTTAAGGTGGCAGAGGTCTAAGCAGCAAGACCGTGGCAAGCCTGCCAGTGGGAGCCTGGTCTGCGGGTTGTCCTTAGCTCCAAGAGTGATTTCCACAGGTCAGGCTGACCCTGTGGGGCTGCCCTGCAAAGGGCCACACCGGGGCCTGTAAATATACCTGCTGGCGTCTTCGCTGGGCTCAGCTCCCTCACCTGGAGACCTCCCACCCCGCTGTTCCTTGGTGGTTAGTTGTGATGTTCCCGCAGGCTGCTTTGCAACGCCCCTGCACCTCACCCAGCCTCCCATCACATACACTTTGAAAGAAGAAACAGCCCACAAACCTGCCTAACAACAATTCAGTGGTTACAAATTCTAAGAATGACTGAAAAACAAAATTTTGGGGGTACGAGATTTTGTTGAAAGCAGCGCTTTCAAGCGCCCTCCGGGAGATGCACACCCACGTGGTTGGCTGATTGCATCTCTTTACCCACATTAGACGGGGATTTTAATTCGTTTTTAACTTAGCAAGAATTCGTTCAGCGATGTTGCATTTTCACCACTTCCCTGTCAGAGAAGGAAGATGGGCCACTTTCTAAACTATCTGTCCCTGTCACTCTTCGATAAAAGTCCTGCTGTCTCTTTCCCTTGTCTGCAGCTCAGTCGTGTCACCCCCGCCCCCGGCCTTCATGAGTCTTTGTATCCGAAGAGAAAGGAGGAGTCAGATTAGTTTGACTGGGAGGTCAGCAGAGGCAGAAAGAGGGGAAAGTTGGGGCGGGGCAGGTGGACAGTTTCCCCAAGTGACTTTGCATGTCCCCGAGCTGCACCTTGCACCACTGACCTCCGCCCGCACGTCACTGCCAGTGACAGCAGGTCAGCACAGAATAACCCAAGAAACCACAGGCTGCCCCTGCAGCTGCTGGGAGTGGGCGAGCTACAAGTGTGGATGAAAACATCTCGTCTCAAATTCAGAATGTGGGACGGAGCATGCAACAAAGTCTTCACAGGCACAAAAATACTGGGAACCTGAACTTACAAAGGGGACATTGGGGCGTTCTTTCTCTTACTCAGCCCTGGTGTTGTCACTGCCAGGAGGGACACTTTTAGTCAACTCATATTTACTGGGTGCTTGCTGTGTGCCAAGTCCTGTGCCAGCTGCTGGGGTGAACGACAGTCCTGCTTTCATGAGCTTGTAGTTGAGAGGAGCAGTCTCCAAACTTCAGTCATTGCGCATTCCTATAAGAAAAAAAAACTGAGCCTACCTACGCTATTTTTGTTTATTTATAAATTATGTGATATAATGCTATGTTATACACATCAAATGGAATGATTTATGTATGTTATAAAATGGACATACAAAATAAATTAATCTGGATGAAATAAAAATGTATATACATATATAGAATTTCTAGAATTTTCTTCTCCTCCTTGAGTGGCTTATCTTGTACAACTTCTGGGAAGCAGACATCCACTATAGAGATCATAGACAGGATTAAGAGTGTGATTTGATGTCACATTTCCTGGGTTCAAATCTTGGCTCCAGCACATAATTTTTTGTGTGACTTAGGATTTGTTACTTAATTTCTCTGAGCCTCAAATTTCCCATCTGTAAAATGGGGTGAATAATAACACCGTCCTCAGCCTTGTAGTGAAGATTAAATGAGATAATCCATGTAAAGTGCTTAGAAATCTTTCTAGCATTTGGAAGGAACTCAGTGAATGTTTGTTATTGTTATAATTATTATAGTCTTTTTGGGGAGAAAAACATTAATTACCCAACTAAGCGTTTAATTTCAATTGCAATGAGTACCGTGCAGGGCAAGCAAAGGATGCCGGGAGAGTATAAGGGTATATATGAGGGGGGCTTATCCTAATCTATTTTGAGCTGCGTTTTGAGTCTAGGAAGGAGCCAGGATTAGAGCAGGGACAGAGCATTCCCAGCTGGGGAACAGCACGTGTGAAGCCTGAGGCAGGAAAGAACCTAACTGACCGAGGAGGAAGACCAAGGCCCAGTGAGAAGGCAGAGCGCTGCCAGGTGCAACGGGAGAAGCAGGCTGGCTGGAGACCATGCAGGGCTTCGTGGGCTTTGTCTCTGCTGAGACTCTTAGTTACAAACAACAGAACCCACTCCCAGGAGTGTAAGCAGAACAAGGACTTTAGTAAAGCACGTTAAGACACTCTTAAAATCTCCAGGAGGGCCAGAGAGTCAGGCTTGCAGGCCAAGAGGCCAGAACAAGGCTCAAACCAACCACACCTTGGGAGTGAATCAGCAAGGGGCCTCTGCTGCTGCCTCCTGGTCCAGACCCCACAGCGCAGCTCACGTCACTGCTGCCCATCGCTGCCACCCTTTCTAGGAAATAGATTCTGCACAGTTGGCTTCCTCATGGGCTCACTTCCCAATGAAGCTGTGTGTAAGAACATCTGATTGGTGAAACTCAGGTCACCCGAGTGGGGCCTAGCTGCAAGGGAAGCAGGGAAAGTCAGTTTTCCAGCTTTTGCTATGAGGAGGTAAGCACCTCTAAGGTGGGAAATTCCCCAAATATGGGAATGATGTCAAGGATTTTGGGCTTAACTGCTCTCACATCATCAGACGGTCTGCTGGGGTCAATAGAGTTGGAGAGCGACAGGGAGGTTCAATCATTTTCTTTCTTCTTTTTTGCAGAAGTGAAAGAGAAAAAACAAGCCCCAAGTAACCAAACCCCAAATCCAAACATTAAGGAAATGAAAAAATTTCTATCTCCTGAAAACTTCGTCCCTTTATTTGTAATAAGTTTAACAAACCGTTTCAAGGGGTAGCGTTGGAGGTAGCTAACACAGCAAGTTTGGATGTATGAGTCACCAACGCTGAACAGACATCCCTATTAAAGGATGTGGCGTTCCAGTTTATTGTTGCTCTCAAGCTAAAGTGTAGGTCTTTTCTCTCAAAGTTACAAACTGGAAAGGCTTGATGTGGGTGCCAAAATTAGATTTTTCTATGGTCAAGGACTAGGAGGCCCTGAAGGGGCAGCAACACGAGATGAAAGTATTGACATGGCAAAGGAAGATGGATCAAGGCAGCAAGAGGAAGGTTGGACAGAGAAGCTACTTTCTTAAGAAAAATTTGCTTTTTTCTTTTTTTAAGTAACTCTTAATGATATCATGACTTTTGTTGAGTCAGGAAGCTGGTTGAGTTGGCAGAGCTTTTTTGTATTAACAGAAACAATTCTGGCCGGGCGCAGTGGCTCACGCCTGTAATCCTAGCACTCTGGGAGGCCGAGGCGGATGGATCGCTCAAGGTCAGGAGTTCGAGACCAGCCTGAACAAGAGTGAGACCCTGTCTCTACTAAAAAAAATAGGAAGAAATGATCTAGACAACTAAAAAAATATATATATAGAAAACCTTAGCCAGGCATGGTGGTGCATGCCTGTAGTCCCAGTACTAGGGAGGCTGAGGCAGAAGGCTCGCTTGAGCCCAGGAGTTCGAGGTTGCTGTGAGCTAGGCTGACGCCACGGCACTCTAGCCCGGGCAACAGAGCCAGACTCTGTCTCAAAAAAAAAAAAAAAAAAGAAACAATTCTGCTTTAGTTCAAGTAATAAATAATGTACTTCTAAACACAGAGAAAAATATATTAAACAAATAGCTGCAGAATATAAGGTCAAAATGAAACTGGAGTAAGATGACGTGTAAGCAGCTCAATATTTTCTATTTAGCAGTCTGACTTAGGCCCAAAAATAGGATTCTCGCTCAATTGCATATTTAAAATAAAATGATCGTGTCCTTTAAAAAATGTAAGCCTGATGAATCCTCTAGTATTATTTCTATAATATAGGCCATGTTAAGTAAGTAAATCTTAAATAATTATTTTAATGATTTAATAAAGATCAGAAATTCTTAACAGGTTATCTGACAAGTTAAAAACATTATAAACCAGTTACAAACTTTTTCTTAATCACATACATACACATGCACCATCTCAGATCATTTGACTATTAATATGTTTTTGGTATCAGCATCCCTCTAAGACTTGTTCTAATTTTGTTTCAGTGTTTTTTCCCAAAAACAATAGTTCTTAACCTTTTGGGGCCGGGCTCATAGATCCCTTTAGTATCTGTTTCCCTAAAAATAGTCTCGCCTTCCTCCTGCAAAAAATTGATGTGTAATTTCAAGGAGATTCAAGGACTCCAAATTAAACTCCTGCCTTAAGCCTTGGCTTTCTCTCCAAAATCATGGTGAAGGGCATCAGGAAGCTCAGGCTGGTGGTGGGAGATGATGTCCGTGATGATGGACAGTCCCCAATGAAGCAGTGGCAGTAGGCCTCTTTGTGTCTAGTCCCCTGAAACACTAGATTTAGTGGTGCTGGCTTAATGGACAGGAGGAGATTTGCACCAGGACCTAATCAATTAGTTTGTCATAATTGCAATGTGCTAGGTAGAACTTAAGTGAAAATGGCCATAGCTCTGCTGCCCTCTGGCTACCGGGGACCCTCAGCTGTGCCCCACCGCCACTACAAAGCAAACCCTGCTGCAGCCAGCACGAGGCCTTCCTCCCAGGAATTCATGGTGTTAGCGCTTCTGAATTATACCTTCTTGATTAGTTCTAAATGACAAAGAACAGCTACCTTATTGAGTTTCTTCTTCTAAGTAGACATGTGCATTTTGAAAGGAAGGTGACTTTAGTGTTTTAACTCAAAGGGTTGTCTATGTCAAAGTCCTCTCTGACTGGTCTGGGAGCAGAGTTTGGGGCTGGGTCCTTTGTCATATTCCTAAACCTCCTGAACAGAAAGGAGATAGTCATTTAATTGCAAAATCACACATCAAAATACCTTTTTGGAGGGTTAACAGGAAATATAAATTTCTATAAGGAGGAGGTGGCTAATAGCAGCCCTTCTCCAAAGAGGCTGTGGTAAGACTTCAGGGTTTAGAGTGAACACTCAAGTTCTAATCCTGACTCTGCATTTCACTAACTCAGTGGGGTAGAGAAACTTCAGAAATTGATTCCACCTAAACACAGCACCGGTCTCACGGTGTGGCTTTAAGTTTTGAACGTTGCCAGTGAAACCATGACAATATTAACCCTGAAGGCTTAATTTTGGGAAAATTTCTCAACTCCCCAAGCCCAGTTTCCTGATCTATAAAATGATAATATCTACCTCGCAGTGTTGTTCTGTGGAATTAAATGAAAAAATACATACTATGTATTTCATTAATTCTAAGATATGTATTTCTGCCCCCTACATTAAAAAGTTCTCTTAAATTGGGATGGCATCCAGGGGTGGCTCCAGGTTTTATGGGACCTGAACTTTATATTATTTGGAAACTTTTTTAAAAAAAAGAATATAAAATAATAAATGCAAAATTAGGTAAGCACATGAATATTTGTTTAGATGAGACAAGAAATTATAACTAATCACAAATTTTAAAAAGCTGACATAAATCACAAATGACATAAAATACTGTAAAAAGACCATAATATTTTTAAAATATTAACTGACACATTTCTGTAATAACTCTTTGTCCTACTTTTTCTGGGAGGGGGTGTGGTCTGTATGGCAATGAATTTGTTATGGCATCTTCTGTAAAGAGAATAAATAGACAATTCAGTCTTCATTCTCTATGGTTGATGGAAATTTATTTTTTACTATCAATAATTTAGAAAAATATTTTCCAGCTTTAACTTAGTTTTGGTAATGTCATATATTACTAAACTTCTAGGATTTGTGGTCAAATTTGGGAAAACGTCTATGAAGTTTCTTTCCTACTTGAGCTGTAAGATTTGGAAGAATTTCCCACGTTTTCCACAGACTAACTTCTGGCTCCATACACTTCGAACCTGTTTCTTTTTTTTTTTTTTTTTTTTTTTTTGAGATAGAGTCTCACTCTTCTGCCTGGGCTAGAGTGCCGTGGCGTCAGCCTAGCTCACAGCAACCTCAAACTCCTGGGCTCAAGCAGGAGCCTCAGGCTCCTCAGCCTCCCGAGTAGCTGGGACTACAGGCGTGTGCCACCATGCCCGGCTAATTTTTTTCTATATATTTTTAGTTGTCCGGCTAATTTCTTTCTATTTTTTTAGTAGAGACGGGGTCTCGCTCTTGCTCAAGCTGGTCTCGAACTCCTGAGCTCAAACGACCCGCCCGCCTCGGCCTCCCAGAGTGCTAGGATTACAGGCATGAGCCACCATGTCTGGCCAAACCTGTTTCTTTTCCACCACACACGCCATGTGCTGCCGTGAGCACTGTGGGATGTGTTTATATCGGATAGAACGTCAAGCCCTGCACCCGAGTGTCTCGCCACCAGGAGAGCTGGCACAGTGAAGAGTGGAAACGGTGAAGCCATTTCTACACCAGCATGACCAGCGATAAGTTAGCTGCACAGATGTGACCATGACCGTGTAAACATATCCCACTAAACCCAGACTAAACGTATTCCAGCTCTACTTCCCCTTTAGTAGGAACCTCACACTGCCCATGGCCACTCCTGTGCCACCCACACAAGGGGAAGTGTGACAGAGGGGAAGTCAGGGTGGAAAGAGACAGTGGTCTAGCCGATTGCAGTTAAAATATCTTATTTTTGCAAATTTTACAAAAATCTATGGCCACGTGGACACATTGCTGGGCCCCCTCCAGGAACACCGAAAGGGCCCATGCAAATGAGTCTCCTAGTTTCATAGTGAAGACACTTCTGGATGGCATCCTTCAATTAGCGGGTCATGTGTTTGCTTTCCTCGTGGCACATGAGGTCATGGTGTGTATTAGTTGGTGGCAACTCAGACTTGATATCACACATGAAAAGCAGCACACAGTGCCTGGCACACACCACACTGGTGGCTCAGTAAGTATGTTTCCTCCTTCCTCCCCTTAGTGAAAAATCAACAAATGGAACTTCATCCCTGGCAGGGAACCCTACCCAAGTGCGTTATTGGAGAATCAGCTTCGCAAAAGTTGATATTCCATTAGTTTGTCTATAAAAATTTTAAGTTGCAGTTTTTGAATTTATGGATCTTAGTTCAAGGTCATTAAAAAGTGATTGATGGGTAACCAGTGAGTGCCCAGGGACAGAAGATGTCCTGTTGCTTTGTCAGTGGTCGATGATAATGTACTCATTTCCAGCCAATCATTAACAAGCAAGCCCATCACTAAGAAACGAAGAAAAGAGAAAAACAACAAAATGAACTATGCTGTATTGCAGACACCTGGGTTCTGCAGAGTAAAGGAGAATTTCCCCCAGACTCAGCTCTGGCACTCCCCATCACCTTTGTGAAGGGCACGTGCGGGACAGTCTGAGCTCGTGTCCGGAGTGAGGACATGATGAAAGTGGTGATGTTTTATTTTCCTTTCCACATCCTTCTTTTCCCTTTCACTCTTTCCTTTCCCCCATTTTGCCCATGTTTTCTAGATGGCTTCCTTTTGTCACTTTCTGAAACAAGAAAAACGATTCCACTTTTCATTGCTTGTTAATGCTATATGACTCCACACCCCTCAAAGCTATTAATATGCATAGAGAACTAGGGCTCGGAGCGCTGAAGTGCAGTCACGTGTCACTTTAACAACAGTGATACGTTCTGAGAAACGCCTCGTCAGGAGATTTCATCGTGTTGACATCATGGAGTGCACTTATACAAACCCAGATGGTGGAGCCTGCGCCACACCCGGGCTACGTGGTACAGCCTGTTGCTCCTAGGCTACAAACCTGGACAGCGTGTGACTGTACTGAATACTGTAGGTAGTTGTAGCACAATGGTATTTATATATCTAAACACAGAAAAGGCACAGTGAAAATAAGGTGTAAAAGATAAAAAGTGGTACACCTGTGCAGGGCACTTACCATAAACGGAGCTTGCAGGATTGGAAGTCGCTGTGAGTGGCGAGTAAGGCCTAGGACATTGCTGTGCACTACCGCAGACTTCACGCACCCTGCACACTTAGGCTGCACTGAATTTATAACAACTTTTTTCTTTCTTTAATAATAAGTTAACCACAGCTCACTGTAACTTTTTTATTTTATGAACTTTAAATTTTTTTTAACTTTTTGACTCTTTCATAGTAACACTTGGCTTAAAACACAAACATGTACAGCTGTATGAAAATATTTTCTTTAGATCCTTATTCTATAAACTTTTTTCCATTAAATTTTGTTTTTTTTTTTTTTGCTTTTTAAACTTTTTTTTGTTAAAAACTAAGACACAAACACACAGATTAACGTACACAGGGTTGGGATTATCAAAATGTCACTAGGTGATAGAAATTTTCGGCTCCATTATATTTTAAGGGACTACCATCATGTATGCAGTCTGTTGTTGACTGGAAAGTCATTACGTGGTCCATGACTACAAGGGGTCTGGGGAGTCCATTTCTGAGTCAGTTAAAAGGCATATGTATTTTATTTCTCTGGCATCAATTTAAATTTATTGTAATTTTGAAGCTGCCTAAATGTTTCATTTGAGACTGTATGTTATGGCTTCTGTTAAATATAACATGGGTAATATGTTGAAACCTCCTCCCCATCACGATAGCATTAAGAGGTGGGGCCTTCGGCAGATGATCATGTCATAGGGGTAGAGCCCTCAGGAATGGGATTAATGCCCTTGTGAAAGAGGCCCAGGGGAGCTCGCTGGCCCCTTCTACCACATGAGGACAGAGCGAGAAGGCACCATCTGTGAGAAAATAGGTTCTCACCAGACACCAAATCTGCTGGTATCTTGATCTTGGACTTCCCAGCCCCCAGAACTATGAGAAATAAATATTTTGTTGTTTATAATATATATATATATGTATGTATAATATATAAATAACATGAGTAAAGCTGTATTTCAGTTTAGGTGTAATTTATGATGGTGTTATTTCATGAACAAATATAGGGATTGTGAATAGTTAAGATTCATTGTAGAATGAGCAGAGAATTTACCAGAATAAAGAGGTGTGATGAAAAAGGAAGCCTCTTTTAATCTCTAATGAGGATCTTGGTGTTTCTGTAATCTGATTTTGGTGCCAATTGTTTTCCCTAAAGTAATTTGGATGCACATTAGTCTGATTATTATGATTTCCTGTTTAGAACCCAGATACCTTCTTGCTGTGTCCCCAATAGCGTATTTCTGGAAATGACTTCAACCAATGACATTAGTTCTATTTCCTTGGTTTCTTTGCGGTTCATCAGACAGGAACCAGGCTTCCCGAGTGTGCAACCCAGATAGCACGAGGCAGTGAGCAGGAGAGGTTAAAATTACCCTGAGATGCTGTGTGGTCGGAGTCTCAGTGAAGGAATGTGTTGCAGTTGAGGAACAGAGTGGGGGATGGGGCATATTTTCGATTTCTGAAATGTCTTGGCCAATTGGCTTTTCAGGGATCATTTTGATGCTTGTATTTCATCTGGTGCCAAGTTTCCTGCTCATGTTTGACTACTGAAGGTGACAGTGATGACAAGGATAATGAAATTTGTGTTCCAAAAATTTCCTCTTAAACGTACTAGAGGCAGCAGCGTTGGGACAACTCTGAGAAGAGTCTCTGAGTCTCCTTAATGTTACTACTCTTAGGAATAATAATGTTTCGTCATTGACAAAGCCCTAGCTAGTCATTTTGTGTGGCAAGTATTATTATGATTCCATTTTACAGATATGTAAACTGAGGCGTAGAGAGGTTCAGGCATATATTTAATGTTGCCCACAGAGTAAGCAGTGGAGATGGGATTCAAGTCCCACTCCCCTGACTCAAAATCATCCCATTTTTGCCTTCTCCCTCCACGATGTCACACCCTGGGAAGCGCTCGTGAGAGAGTGACAAGGGTCTTCAGTCCTCTCTGCGGTACCCTGTGCACTCTGTGAATCTGCCCGGGGAGCAACACATGCCAAGACTGCCCCTAAGGGGTGTGTGAGCTCTTCTATATACACGTGGGCTATCAGGGGACCGAGGAATTTCCCCAGGAGAGGGATTTTCCCAACATCTGCATTGACCGGCTCAAAGATCCCATCCAGCTACACAGGATTAGCTGGGATTTAAGGCATTTAGCATGGAGAAAGCACATTTTTCTATAGAGTCAATTTCAGCCATTCTACATATGTACATCTAAGTTTACAAAGAAGGAGAAAGACGGCAGACCAACCTGGGGCCAAATTAAAGTGTTTGTGTTTGTATGTGTTTCTCCTTTTCCCCCTTCTTAAAGTTAGTGCCCTATTTGGCAGTTGACCCCTGGAAAGCTAACGGTAATGACAGAAACTGAAAATAAGAGACACTCTCTTACCGTATCTCGACCTCCAGATACACTGAAGAAACGCAAGGCACCCCGGGGAATTTGCAAAAAGATGCAGCCTGCAAGAGCGCAGAGCTCTGGGGAACAGGACTCACAGAAAGCAGAGGCATTTTCAACTTCTCTGGCAAAACCAATTCCCCGCCCCACTCAGGAGAAAGAGCTGGAGAGATTTCACTGAGAAAAACATGGTTATTTACAGCGCAGACAACAGGCCGGCAGGTTTAATTTCCCCTCAGTCCTATAACAGCATGTAACTTGAAACCAGTTTAATGAAATAACTCCCGGGTTTCAATAGCTGATTACTCTGGCCCAGAAGCCCGGAACTGCCAAGGTTCCTAAGGACGTGGCGGACAGGAGGCTGGGAAGCCACCAGGCTGCGGTAACCGTGGGCCAAAGCAGGCGTTCTTTGATTATCCCGCCAGTAGCCTCTTCCAGGCCTGGGAGCATAGAGGCCTTTAAGAAGGTTAGTGAGGGATGCCACCAGTCACAGCCTCTGCGATGACCACGACATTGCCCTGCTCTGGAATCTGTTTCCCTGTGCTGTGGCTGCTCAGTGCGAACTGTCAGGGCCCCGTCTCGGTGCTGGGGCTGCTGAGAGGCAGAATGAATCCTTTGGGATTTGAAGTCTAATAGTTTTTGGATTAGGGGGACTCAAGATGTAGTTGAGTCCAAGGTGTTTATGTGCGGGCAAGTCCTCACTCTCAGATGAGGGGCACAACGTGTCACTGGTAGGTACGATATGCTGTTGGTGGGGAGTGAGGTCTGGGAATTTGGAGCTTTCAAATCCTTCCACCTCTCCACTTCTTCTGTGACCTCAGGACATGACTTATCGTTTTTTGAGCTATCATTTCTTCATCTGAAAAGTAGGGGTAGTAACACCGACTTTGCAGACTCACGGAGAATACTAAATACAGCAAGGTATGCGATGTGCCCATCCCATACCTGCATGTAAGGAAAGATTGCCTGCTCACCTGGCTCAGGTTTGCCAGAAAACAGCTTGATACACTCATCTTTGTTAGGGGAAATTGGGGAGCTGAGTGCCAATCTCAAATTTTTCATTGCTTCAATTCAGTTCATTTGACATGTGTTAAGTGTTTTATATGCCAGGCACCGAGGATCCAGAAATGAATAATGCAGACTCCTGCCCTTAGTAGAAGTACCTTCTGGTACAGTGGGTTTCAAACCTTTGTGACCCATGGTGGGAGATATCACAGTACAGTACGTGCTCACATACAGTTACTGTTTATATAAAATCTGTAGCAAAATTTCTTTTTTTTTGAGACATAGTCTCACTCTGTTGCCCTGGCTAGAGTGAGTGCCGTGGCGTCATCCTAGCTCACAGCAACCTCACACTCCTGGGCTCAAGCTATCCTACTGCCTCAGCCTCCCAAGTAGCTGGGACTACAGGCATGCGCCACCATGCCCGGCTAACTTTCTCCATATAATTTTAGTTGTCCAGATCATTTCTTTCTATTTTTTTTAGTAGAGATGGGGGTCTCGCTCTTGCTCAGGCTGGTCTCGAATTCCTGAGCTCAAACAATCCACCTGCCTCGGCCTCCCAGAGTGCTAGGATTACAGGCGTGAGCCACCGTGCCTGGCCTGTAGCAAAATTTCTTGAAACAATACTCATCCTTATATGTAAAGCACTCTGTTATTTTCTATTCTATTTTATTTCATTTTAAAAGTGTTGATGGTGACCCACTAAATCTAATTATGCCTACTTATGGATCACAACCCTCAGTTTGAAAAATAGTGACTCTGATCTGCCCTGTGACCAGGGCTGGCATGAGCCCTTGGGAAAACTGGAGGGGAGGCAGCCACTCAGTGGAGACAGGGCTGGGCCTGGGTCTTGATTATATTGAGCCAGTCTGGAGCTCCATCCCCCTTACCTGTCATTGGCTTAGGAATGCGCATGTGACATCACTCTTGCCAATGAGACCAAAAGGGGCTCCTGGGAATGGTTTTCCCTGCTCTAAAAAAGGGGCAGGAGGAATGGGCACTCCTTTCTCTGACCCCGGACACTGTCCTGCACGCATGCCTGGACCTGGAGCAGCTACCTTCGGACTGTAATTAAGTATGGTGACCTAATATGCCGGCCCAAACCTGGCCATCACAGAGTGTGACAGAGAGGAAGAGCTGGGGTTCCTGATGACATTGTAGAGTCACTGAATTAACCAACCTTGGAACTGATCTGCTTCTGGACTAGTTATATAAGATAACACATTTTTCATATTGTTTGAGCTTTTTCTAGTTGGGCTATTACTTACATCCCAAATGACAGTCTGGTTTAACTGTTACATACGGAGCATGTGCTATGATTTTTTAACTTTGAATCAGCTGGGAACCAGTAGAATCAAATTAAGGCCTCTTATTGCCCCTTTGCAGATGGTGTTTAATTGAGTTTATACTCTGTAAATGGGATGCCTTCTAATTATTTCTTGTAAACTGTCTAATGACTGAATTGATCTTAAAACATTTCAGTTAACGAATGCAACAATTCAGCTGGGTGAGTTTGGGCAAGTTACTGAATCTCTCTGTGTTACAGTTTCCTCATCTGTTTATAAAACAGGGATATTAGACTAGAGATTATTTTCATGCCTAAATTTTGTGATGCTATGGGGTAGTGTCTGAGTAAATTTTCACAGACAAAAGGAGTTTGCCTCTAAATGGCTCACGGCTATGATGTGGCTTTTACGTTTGGGAAAAAATGTTTCAGTTTGGAAGGTAAGGGTGGTAGTGGTGACGTTCTGAGATTTGAATGGGGTTAGCAATCAGAGGGCCCGGATTTAGGTCTTTGCTTTGCTATTTAGTGGCCGCAAAACCTCATAGGCCACATCATCCCCTGGGAATACAGCTGCCCTGGACACTTTTGTTTTCTATGAGCACCTGTTTCCCTTTCCATAAAATGGTGATAACCGTCAGTACCTTATCTGTTGACTTTTTAAGGAGATATTAGAATCAAATGGTGGAGATAAAAACAGTTTGTGCTATGCAAAAGATTTTTTGCCATGTTGGTGATGTAAAGGTGTATATTTAGCTTACGAAATTCTGTGTTGTGATTCTAATGAACTCTCGAAAACTCTTTAGGTCCCGATTTTATGCTGCAGAAATAACCCTGCTCCTTGGCTATGCTCTCTGGCTCTCCCTTTACACCCTCCCAGTTTCTAAAGAACCAACTATTTATAGTTGAATAGCAGCCACAGGCCACTGATTTTATTCCAGAACTTTTCTCACTTGCTAATAAATAATTTCCATTGTTTCTACAACAAGGGAACAGAGCAAATGACTTGAGGGACACAGAGGTGAGTTCTGGGCTGGAAACAGACTTGCCTGGAGTTGGCTTTCAGTTAGCAAAACCTGAATTTTTATTCAAATACAGTATCGGCTCAGAAATCAGAACACCTAGTGACCTCAGTAAGCAGCATGAATTAGAAATACATAAGTAGGCCTATTTGTTGTTCTCTGACAATGTGGTTTAGTTTTAAAATAATAGGGGCATGATTACTTTCCAAACTAAATGTGTGGAGTCAGACTCTTCCTGCTTTTTCCCTCCAATATGAAATTCTATAGGTCTTACTCATTCTTGTTGGTGATCTAAGCTGAAATGCCGAGAGACTGAATGATTTCCACAAATGATTTCGGTGAGTGCCTCTCACAAAATCCATCAGAGCTGGGGCCCAATCATCGGACTGTTTCTAATGACCATCCCATATGTCTCTATAAATAAACCATTATCAAATGCTTTTTATCAGGCTTGAATTGGGCAACAATCATGACTCTCAACTTTCCTTCCTTCCCTCTCATCTGATTTTAAATTGTCTCTGACAGTCAGGATGTGATAAGTCTACCGTGTTCAGAGTTCAGAGTTCCGAACACCATTTTCCAACACAAGGCAGGCTAGAAATACATATTTCAGACAAAACATGGAAATCCTACCAATTGGTGGTGAATTCCCTCTGAGTTTCTCTCTTCCCTTTCAGGAAATGTGCCTCAGGTCTTCTGTCCTGGCTAGCAGCAGCTTCTCCGGTCTGGTTCTAAATCATTGCCTCGGCAACGCCGCTTCCCGCGGTGCACAAAGCTTTGGACAGACAGTCTCTATTTTGCCTTTATCGCCTATATACTGGTCACTAGGGTACAGAAGCCCGTGGCCCTGCTCATCCCGGCTTTGTTTTGTCCAAACTCTTTTGTGCAAAGAGGAAAAGCAGGATACTGAATCATGCACTGGGCTGTGGTGGCACAGTGCCCTGCAAAATAAATCACAACTCCTTTATTTCAGAACAGCTGGAAATGAACACTTCTAATAGACAGGGGAGTCTGGTCAAAACAGGACTGGGATGAGACAGGATCATCATTTTAAAATGCCGATTTTGAGGGGAGAATGCCTCTCCCCTGTTTTTATACGTCCTGAGTTCCCTTCCCTTACAGGCAGCTGCGGAGGTGGAGGTGGTCCTGCAGCAGGCATCCCCCGCTCATCTGCCTGCTGGCTGCATGGACGGGGCAAAGCCCGGGTCTTTCCAACCTGCGCACACACGAGGCCGATTTGTCATTAACTCTGCCAAAGTCATGAGAGGAGGTTTAATTTAATAAAATGAATTAAAATGTAGTCCCTAAGCACAAGTTTATAACCAACAGTTTCATCTGCATCGAGCAAGCCCTAGTTGCAAAGGGAACAGCACTAACATTTACTGAGAACCCACTGTAGGCCAGGCTCACTAAACTCTCACCACGACCCCATGAGGCAGATACTATCTTTGTCTCATGCCTAACCCCTTTGGGAGTTGTGTTAAGTGGGGGTGGTAAGGGTGGGTGTTGACACTGGCAAGCAGCAGGAAAGGGGTGTCAAAGACTGTGCCGGAGCCACATGGCACTTAATCATCCTGGGAGCAGTCTCTGGATAAGTTGCAGGACTGTGGTGGCCTAGGGTACTTGCATCACTTTCCGTAAGCACTTGTGGAAACATACTTGTGTAACTCCATCAAATTATGTTAGACTCAACTGCATGCCTATGTTGAGGGATAAGGTTGGTTCGATCACTTATGTCTTACAGTGATGTTTTTAAAAGACCAGATTTCAATGGCTCTGAGGGTATCAGATTCATCAAAGGGGCTTGGGTACTTGAGTATGGATGCACCCATGTAAACCCAACTTTCCATTTTGTCTGACTGGTAACAGCTTATGTGGGGGTGGGGAAAAAATCCTCTGTAGAAAAGTTCTACATCCAAGAGGCTTTTGGGTATAGTGGTTACAAGCACAGATTTCAGGTCCAGAGTTTGGATTCAGATTGAGATTTGTCATCCAAATCCTCCTACGTATCTCTTATGTGGCATTAGGCGAATTCCTAAACCTCTTGATGCCTCAGTTTCCTCATCTATGCAATGGAGATGATAAATATAGTGCTTATCTCCCATAGAAATTATGTATATTAAATGAGTTAATATATATAAAGCATTCAAAGCAGTCTCTGGCAATTAACAAACTTTTAACAAGCATTTGCTGTTACTGTTGTTGTGGCATCTGTGTTAGTTTGCTAGGGCTTCAATAACAAAGTATCACAGACTGGGTGGCTTAAACAATACAAGCTTATTTTTGCACAGTTCTGGAGGCTAGACATCCAGGACCGAGGTGTCGGTAGGGGTGGTTTCTTGAAAGGGCCACAAGAGAAGAATCTGTCCAGGCCTTTCTCCCTGGCTTGTAGATGACTATCTCTTCCCTGTGCTTTCATATCATCTCCTGCATGTGTTGGTGTCCACATTTCCTCGTCTTGTAAGGACACCAGTCATATTGGATTTGGACCCACTCTTAAAGACCCTGTCTCCCAAAAAGGTCACATTTTGAGGTACTAGGTATTAGGACTCTAACACATGAATTTTGGGGGAATGCAATTCAGACCATAACAGTGTCTAAGCAAGGCTTTTGGTGAAATTTTCTGGGTAAATTTTGTTCTTACAAAGTTGCCTTTGCCTGTTTTTCCCTTTTTTGAGTAATCAGTATAAACTTTCTGCCTTTCTCATGTTATTTCCTACTTATTGACTATTTTAAAAAAATTTACATAAATGATTTGGTCAAAATTCTATAGATGCTGAATAGAATAGATTCCATGGTGTTTTCCCTACATGAAAATCCATGAAACTATAGATCAGACAGTAACTTAATAACTAAATTTTGAGCAGAATCATATACATTTAAGTGTTTTCTTTTTTTTGGTGAACCCAGCTTTATTATTTTCTTATTGATAACTAGCCATAAGTAATCACTTTTTCAATGGATCATTATTACTTAGGAAATGCTATGTCAATCAAGTCACTAAGTGTTGATGGCCGGCATGACGCATTACCTGTATTTGTGAGCGGGGACAGGTTGGGCCTGGCGAGTACTGGTGGATTCACCTGGGGTTTGACTGGTCCACAGGCCAGTCACTGTCATGCAGGCTGTGCATGTTGGGTGAGGTTCTTTGAGTGGCAAATATTAGAAATGAACTCCAGCTTAAGCAGAAAAAGGTCTATATTGGGAGGATACTGGGAAAACTCACTGAATCCCAGGGATCCACCAAATTCCCAGGCCTCAGGGAGACTGGACACCAGAACAGGAGTTTTGAGACTTTGTCAGGTCTCTTCCCTTTGTCCCTTCAGCTCCACTCTCTATCCTTCTAATCCTGCTCTTGCTTCTATGGGACTATAAAAATGGGCTCCTGTTCCCTTTGACCTCTGGTTGTGTTGGGTGATGGGGTATCTTGTCAGGAGATCAGAGGAATGAAGGGAAGTGAGGGCAGCCTGTTCATCCCCCTAGTTCCTACCTTGGGCAATGCCTTGGGCTGGTCAAGTCCCTCGGCCAGTAGTCACAGGTCATTTGCAGGTGGCATTCTGGAAATGACTCTCTCCTCTCAAGTCTAGTACACACTCCTGTCTTTCATCCTTTTGGCCCTTGATGTGCTAACAGCTCTGCTTTTACTGTCTCTGGGAAACCCTTGTGGTTTCCCTAGACCTTGACTAGTTCTGTGCTGGGCCATGTTGGAGCTTGAGGCAAAAGGAAATAACAGTAACACGGAAGCTATCTTAAAGTGTTGATATTTTGTTTATCATAGATGCTTTTGCATTGATTTCAATTTTTAAAAATTATTGCATTAAAATATTATCTTGATTACTGAGATTTTTAGTGCCCCCTTAAAATTTTGTATCCACAGTTGCCTTACTGTAGTCCTAGACCAGCATTACGCTTTTGTAAATTGTCTCTTTATAAAATCTTCCTCTCTGAGCAAGAGATTTGTTTCCTGATAAGACCCTGACTGATATAGATACCTTCTCTTGAAAGCGCAGATTGTAAATCATTGGCTCTTGGGTCTTATTTTGTCAAAAACATGATTTATTTGACTTTTATAGTTTTGAAAGTTAGTTGATATTTTTTAAAAGTCAGAAAAACTTCACATAAACATATAGATTTCTGGTTTCTTTAAAAAAAAAAATCAAACAACGTGGCAATCCTTAGACCCCTTTCCTATATAGAAACAATTGGCTGGAGCTAAGTAGCAGCTTTTCCTTTAGACTGGGAATGTCTCTTCAGTTGAACGTAGACACCACCACTCCCTATCGCCTCTCCCCAACACTGAGACTAAGTGTTAGTTGCCATTTATTATCACAGTGGCACTGTTGTTTTTTATCATATGTGGCCTGTTTGCCCAGCTGACTCCTGTAGGCTGCTGGGTTTAAGACACTTGCTCTAGCTCTTTGCTATTATAAGACTCTACTTCCAACCTCTGCAAATTCCAGTTCAAGTTCTACATTCCCAGGATAATGAATCAGATTGTCTTGTTACTTGGTGCTGAGAGAGATATCTCTCTCAGCACCAAGTAACGAGACCAGGGAACAGGATCTTGTGGTCGAGCAGCTGCTGGGGGACCACTCTTGAAGATGGAGAGTGTGGATTTCCAGAGAAGAGGGACCTACCTCACGGCATTGCTGGCTCTTGAACCAAAGTGTACTACTGTATGCATTTTATATTTTACTTAATCCTTAATTGGTCAGAGTAAACACCTGATAATGTCCCATTCAGTGGATTCTGCAGATTAAATGCTTCCAAATGCAAAAATGGTAAAAATGAATGCAATTTAAAATTTACTCTTTCTGTAAGCAAGAAACTCCTTTTGAGAAGGGAATAGGAACATGTTCACAGGCCACAGTCTGGTGCCCCAAAATTCCACATAAGAGAGATCTGTTTTGGTCTACTTTGATTCTGATGGGTTAATACAGCTCCTGTACTTCTGAAGTATCCAGGCAAATGAGTGGACCCATGATTCTATCTCTCACCTGGCCCTTGCATACATTGCTAGTATGCTGCAGAACACTGTGGCTAAGCTTCAGAATCCTTCTCAACACAGCTTTCCAGGCAACCAGCACTAACTGAGCAGGTGGTGCATGGATTGAAACCCATTTGCCACCCTGCCTGAGAGGCTTCCTGGATGACATAATGGGGAGCCTCCCTGAGCTACTGGAGCTAACATTTTCTTGGCAAGTGTGAAAGTTGGGATGGAGACTGCTGTGCTGAGCAGATGTGAGGCAATGTCCCCTCAACACATCGAAGTGACTCCTCCATCTGTGGTCTCATTACAAACCCAAATAACCCAGTCTAAGCCCTTTCCTTAGAAGCCTCCATCAGACAAATGACTATTTCTTGTTTAATTCTAATGCAGGTAAGTGATTCTGTCGGGTCACAGTTGGGAAGGTAAGTGAACAATCACAGGCCTCCAGAATCAGACAGCTCTTAAGGGGACCCTTCAGAGGGTCCAGAAAGTGTTCATTCCTGAGTCCTGGGCAGAGGCCAGCCGAGGAAAACCCATCAAAGAAGCCCGCTTCCCTCATTCCCAGTTTCCCGGGCCTCTGTCCACAACAGTGTGGCGGCTGACTGACCTGGCAGACTTCCAGACACAAATACTGCATGATTGGTTATGAAGCCAAACCTGGTCTCCTCATTCATTCCCTCCTTCCCCCTCCCTGCTTCCTGAGAGTTCAGTAAATAATAAAATTTAGATGGATTTTGTCTGAATGAGAAATCTCAGAATTAAATGTTTGGTCTCCCGCAGGGCATTTGTGTGGAAAGATGTCCTATTATTTAGGGGTTATTTCTTGACTTCATGGATCCTCTGGTGTCAGCCACTCCCCACTCTCTAGCTTTGAGAAAGTCTCTGGGACAGACAGACATGAGGAGGCCTGGGCTGCTGCTACCAGGATGGGTGCCCTGTTCAAGTCCCCTTGTCTCTCCAGGCGCCCATCATCTCATCTTTAAAATGTGGTGACTAAGTTCCCTTTCAGCTTGTGAAGCTATCCTTCTAAACTCTGACCCTCTCAATCACTTAATAATTAACAATATTGAGACTTACCATGTGCTTGGAAGGATGCTGACAGTTTTACACACATTCTCTCATTTAGTTCTCACAAAAACATATTGAAGCAGTTACATCATATTATACCTGTGTATCAGTTAGTTTTCAGTGTGGCTGCTTATACAGACATGCCCTAAATAGTAGTGGTTTAAGTAAGATAGGAGTTAATTTTTCTCCCATGTAAAACACAAAATTAAGTGTCTAGAGGTGGGCCAGGCCACTGCTGATATGATGGCCCCATGGTGTCCTTAAGATGCCTGTCTTTAAGCAATCTTAAGTAAAAAGAACAAACTGGAAGGTATCAGTCTATCGGACTGCAAGCTGTACTACAAGGCTATAGTAACTAAAACAGCATGGTACTGGCACAAGAACAGAGACATAGAACTCTGGAACAGGACTGAGAATCCAGAGATGAAACCATCTGCATATGGTAATCTAATCTTTGACAAAGCAGACAAAAATATACACTGGGGAAAAGAATCTCTTTTCAATAAATGGTGCTGGGGAAACTGGATAGCTACATGTAGAAGAATGAAACTGGATCCCCACCTCTCACCTCTCACAAAAATCAATT
>CAUYSK010073140.1:0-42271 GCA_963575035.1 Avahi laniger
AATAAATTTATTAGGTACATTTTTATAATTTTAAAAATTTCTTTAGAAAATAATTGGCTGTCCAAGCAAAATATGTGGGGTTTATAAAATATGTAGAAATAAAATATAGGAAAGCAATTTCACAGAGACTGAGAGAGGGGAAATAGTAATAGATGTACACTTTTATGACATACTTATGCTACACATGAAGTGGCACAATGTTACTTAATGGTAGACTGTGATAATCTAAAGGTAAGTACTTACTATTATCTCTAAAGCAGCCACACAAAAACAGACCTATAGCTAATAAGCAAATAAAGGGATAAAATGGAATCTTAAAAAAACACTGAATTAATTCAAAAGAAGGAAGAGAGAAGGAAAAGAAAACAAAGATGGGAAACTAGAAAAAAAAGCAGTATAAAAGACTTAAACACAATCTTATCAACAGCACATTAAATATAAATGGTCTGAATATCTCAATGAAAAGGCAAAGAATTTCAAATTGCATAAAAATGCAAGCCCTACAAAAAAATAACTTTAAGACATAAATAGGTTAAAAATATAGAAAAAGATATACCATGCTACCATTAATTAAAAGCTGGGAGGATTTTATTAATATTAGACCAACTAGATTTCAGAGTAAAGAATATTATGAGGAATACATTTTAATATAAAATTATGATAATTAGTTTCTAAATAGCTCAGATAGATACATAGGTAGATGATAAGATACCTTTCAAATCAATGGTAGAAAATAAATTATTTAAGAATAATATTCAGACAACCATCTTTTTTAAAAGAGGTAGTTTGCATGCCTCACACCATATCCTAAATTCCAATGAGATCAAAGTTTTAAATGTAACAATTGAAATGATGACAGTACTAGTGTGAACAAAGATTATTTTCTTGTTGTAAACACGAAATAGGTAAGGCCTTTCCAACTATGACACAAAAGAAGCCATGAGAAAAAATACTGATGAATTTGATTAGATTTTTTAAGAATTTGCATATCAGAAACCACTATAAGCACAAAGACAAGTAATAAACCTAAAGATGATACTTGCAATTCATATGACTAACAAAAGGACAATTTCCCTACTTACAAAGATCTTCAAATTACTAAGAAAATTACTAACTTTTTAGAACATCCAGCAAATAGACAGCTCACATAAAACAAATACAAATGACCCTTATGCATACATGAAGATGTTTGCCATAAATTTTAAAGTGACTGCAAAAAAAAAGTCAACTTGACTCATAATAAAATGAAGTCAAATTAAATCAAGACTGAAATATAATTTTTACTCATCAATTTGGCAAAATCAGTAAGTTTGATAACAGCCTGTGTTGACAGGGAACTCCTGCTCTCCTATATTAATATCACAGGTGTAAGACTATTTTACTGGTACCTCTATAGATAGATGACAGTTAGATAATATCTATCCAAATTATGAATGAATGTAACTTTTAATCTAGAAATTTTATTTGTAGGAATTTATCATACAGATAATTCACATATGGATAAAATGTGCTAAATGATGAATGGAAAAGGTTATTCACTGAAGCATCATTCCAAATAGCAAATAATTTTATAAAAACAAGGAACTTTAAATAAATGTTGATTCTTTCATACAAGTGGAATTCTCTAAATCAATAAAAATTCTAAATGACCAGGCATGGTGGTTCACACCTGAAATCCCAGAACTTTGGGAGGCTGAGACAGGAGGATCACTTGAGACCAGGAGTTTGAGACCAGTCTGGGCAACATAGCTAGACTTCTATCTCTACAATTTTTTTTTTTTAAATTAGCCAGGCATGGTGGTGTGCACCTGTAGTCCCAGCTACTTGGGAGGCTGAAGCGAGACGATCGCTTCAGCCCAGGAGTTTGAGGTTACAGTGAGCTTATGATTGTGCCACTTCACTCCAGCCTAGGTGACAGAGTGAGACCCCATCTCTTAAAAAAAAAAAATTCTAAAGAAGCTCTTTAAGAAATATGGAGCAGTGTCTAAAACATGTTATTTGAAGGAAATAGGACTCAGAACATGTATTAAAATGTTACAATTTATTTGAAAATAGTATATCAATATATATGTATAAAATTTTCTGGAATGTGTTAACACATGTATGTATATGCATACATATATATATAAGTATATATCTGGAAAAATACCTAAAGGATAGCATTTATATAAAGGATTTTTAAAGCTATTTTTGAACATGTTTGTAAAATAAAAATTACAGAGACATGCATAGGAGTGATAAACACCAAATTCAGACTAATTAACTTTGGGAAGGAACAGTAATAACAGGATTATGGAATGATACAAAGAGATTTCAACCATTTATGTAAATCTTTTGTAAGTTTTTATTTTCATATAATTTCAAGCTCAAAAATAGTTACAAGACTAGAACAAAGAACTCTCATGTATCCCTTACCTATGTTTTTGTGCATTTTTCATCTCTCTCTCCCTCTCCTTACCCTCCCTCTCTTTATCTCTCCCTTTGTCTCTCTCTCTCTCTCTCTCTCTCTCTATCTACACACACACACACACACACACACACACACACACACAAACATACCTTACCTCTAAATATGAACCATGATATGATAACCAAAATCAGGAAATTTAACATTCATGTAATGTGATTAGCTAATTCATAGTCCATTGCATCTGTAATGTTGTACTTCTTAGAAAAAAAAACTGAAGCAAATATGGCAAAATGTTAAAATTGTTAGAGTTGGTCAAAGGGGATGTGAATGTTTTATAACTTTCTACAATTTTCTGTATCATTAAAACAGTTCCCATTTCCTAAAAGATAGAACATAAAGATAATTTAACTGTGCATAATGATTTCATCTAGCCCACGTTGTTCACCAGCCATCAATAAATATGTATTATCTATCTATCACAGAGACCAACAAAAAGTAGGAGAAAAATTTCCTGGTCTTCTGGTTCCAGACCCTAGTTTATACTTAAGAAAATGCTTCTTATTCACAATGTGTCAGCTAGATACAAACGCTATAGACTGAATGTTTGTGTCCCCCTAAAATTCACGTAATGAAGCTCTAATCTCCTATGTGATGGTATTTGGAGGTGGGTCCATTGGGAGGTAATTAGGTCCTGAAGGCGTAGCCTTCATGATAGAATTAACAGCCCTGTAGGAAGACACAGCAGAGAGATGGCTCTCTCCACTACATGAGGATAAACCAAAACTAAGGTTGTCTGCAGGCCAGGAAGAGAGCCCTTACCAGGAGCTGAGTAGAGTTGGCCAACACCTTGATTTTGGACTCCTTAACCTTCAGAACTACAAAAATAAATGTCTGCTGTTTACAACATCCAGTTTATGGAATTTGTTATAGCGCCCTGGGCAGAATAACACAGAGAGCTGGCCTCACCCTGCAACTGAAAAATAATAACTCATGAAGACTGTCACTCCAAGCCCTTTGCAAAAGAAGATCAAAATGCCCAAGGCTATGCATTACATAATTGCTCAGGAGCATTCTTTGTTTCTCAGGTGCGTTTAGTGTTGTATGCTCCTACTGAGAGATCTAGTGGTAGAGAGTTTTCTCTATCTGAAAATGACAGAAGACTTGTATGCTCAGTGTTTTGCAATTTCAACTCATAAGATGCACAGTTGATCCTCTCCCCAAATACTCGAGGGCTTTTATATATACTAACTCCTTTTTAAATCATCCCAGCGAGGCATAAAGAGAAAACACACTATGTAAGCACTTTGCCCTGGGTCAAAGTCGAAAGAAATGCCTCATCTCCTGATTTTTGTACTGACTACTCACTGACCCATTACATTGTTTTAACTACAAACTTTCATGGTTCTTTTAAAAAATCATTTATTTATAAAACAAAATCTCATGGGACATTATCTGAGCCTTTGATTTATTTAACTGCAACTAAGAGTTGCTCAATAAATATTAAATAGAATTGCATTACATTAAGATATAATGAGAGTAAAAAAAAGATATAATGAATGTAGACAATGGGCTAGGTTCTAGATAAAATACAGGTACAAATATTATAACATGAATTCAAGTGCATAGGTGTGAAATTATCAAGATTATTTAAAAACTGTTGTTCTCTATAAGAAGTGCTTTAAAGAAAACCAACCAACAAAAAAAGCTCTGACTTTATAAAAATACATGTATACATGGGGAAAATAATGAAATTCATTGTATCAAAGAAGTTCAGGGTTATAGAGGGAAAGCGAGTATTCTTCATTGAATTAAATTCCAATGGAGTTAGAAATTGGCACATCCTTCTAATAGAAATATTTAATAACACCCACACTACAATTCTATAAATCTCTTTTTTTCAAACAGGTAAGAACAACCTATACTCTCTGAGATAAGGAGTTAGTGAGGTGTTCCAGGTTTTATAAAACCATATAAAATAAAATGTATGAAGTATATACATACCATATTCTTTTTTCAAATACATTTTTAGAATGACTGCTCTTTAAAGGAGATTTGAACCTTTAACACTGTTAGAAGCACAAGGAGAGACTTGGGTACTTGGGAATATAATTAATATTCGTAAGAGGTACTTGACGTGAATTAGGGGTTTATACTACAAATGCTGAGGAACAAGAGCTACAAGTCAGAACAAAAGGAGGGAAATTCACTTGACCAAAAAACTGTAGTAATGGAGACATTACAGGTTTGGGGGCACTGGACCCTTATATACTGTTGATCTTTTTCGACAAAAGTATTACAAACACTGTAGAGAGTCAATAATCAAACCAATTATAAGGCTGAGTGACATGATTCTCTAGACCAGAGGTCTGTAAAATTTTACTTTAAAAGACAATATAGTAGATACTTTAGGCTTTGCAGGCCAGATGGTTTCTGTCATAACTGCTCCGCTATGTCTTTGCAGCATGAGAACAGCCAGAGACAATGCTGTAGAAAAACATGAGCATGGATGTGTTCCAATAAAACATTATTTACAGAAGCCGACAGGCAGGCAGAATTTAGCTTACAAGCTGTCATTTGCTAACCTCTTGTTCTAAACTCCCAACATCTTTTCTTTAAAAAAAAAAAAATGTATTTATTTTTGGACACGTCAAGATCATTGAGTCGCCAACATCTTCTCTAGGTGATAGTACCACCTCACAATGGGCCTCATGCCAAACCCTGGGACTCCATATTCTTTGCTGTCTATTTATCCTCTTCCCAAACTTTCCAGAGTTTGCTTCTTTTCTGTTTCTTTCTCCCTCCACCCCCACCATGAGTCTGGAATTCTCAGGTGGCACTTTCTCAGAAGCCCTGAGTGGCCCTATGGGAAGAAAGTAGACCTTAATGAGACACACAAAATGCTTTTAGGGTCTTATTATGTTTGAAAGAGGAAATACTTTGGGTGATTGTTTAACTCAGAGATCATTCCTGAGAATAGTGGGCTTCACCACAGAGCAGACACCTGAAGGGCCTCAGACACACCAGATGAGAAATAAACTAATGGCTACCACCTGACTCACACGATGGTCACTTTTTAAAAGACCCTTTTAACCATAAACAATAAGGACTAAACTGTGAAGCAAATTACACAGTAGAGTCCAAAGGGCGCATAGCTTTCTTGCAAATCCTGCCAGGCGCTATTATTAGGAAGAGATGTCATTTGAGGAGCAGTAGGGAAATTGCAGAATTTCTTATAACTCATCTTTCACAGTAAAGAGCAAAGAAACTTTTTCTAAAAAATTAAAAGAATTTAATGAAACTTTAAGTGCCACTGTTTACAGTGCTAGAGTTACATAACTGGTATGATGCCACCACGTGGATATAAAAGATTAGGAAAGGAATGTTAGCTGATGGATTCATGGGATTACATTCTGGTGACTACTATAAGTAACTATCAGTCAGGGGCCCCAAGAAACAAGTAGCACACTCAAACTGGGTAATTATAGGAATTTAATAGGGACTATTTACAGAGAGTATAAGTAAGGAAATAAATAATAATCATATAATTTATTATTGAAACTGCCACTTTTGAGGGTAAAAGGAAGCCCTATTAATAAATTATTCCAGGTTGGTGCGTATAAACTGGGTCTGGTCCAGCCAAACTATAATTTTAGAATAGTGCAGTACCTCCAGGCTAGCAAGAATAAGGAGCTGTTATCACCCCTAGTCCTAAAAGGACAAAAGGTTGGAATGGTTACCAAAACGTGGCATCTTGGTAGCAAGATGAAAAAGTCAACTAACAGAATCTGTGGCCTTCAATAGAGGAAAGCATCCAATCTTCAGTGAGCCAACAGCAAGAAAGTGGGTAAATTAAAATCCATACTTCACTGTCCTCCTATGTTCTGATCTCTGGCAAGAGATCTGGTTGGCTGAAACCAACCAGAAGCTAGATGTCAGGGGAGCTTGTTGAAGCAGTTCTTTATAGGTCAGCTTCCCAAGGTACAGAGCAGCATAGGGAAGGTCAGAGAGTATAACTAGAGTAGAAAATAGAAGATATCCAGCATAATAAATATTCTCGCAAAGTGTCCTAAGGTGAAACTATCTTTTAGCTCTGACCTCTTCTACAACTTTTTTGAAGCATTCTAGGAAACCTCGACTCCTGCATTCTTCGTGAACAATCTTCTCCACATTCACATCCTGTTATGTTGTAGGAAAACAGATCTTCTTTTACTCCCAATTGGCTGAGAGTAAGACTGTTTCCTCACAGTGGAATGAATGAAAGCACTAGGGTTACAGGAATATATTTAGTCTCCTTTATTCCCTGATTCAAGAAGATATGGCAACATTCCCCAGCTGTAGGCTAATTATGCAGATATCACCAGCCTGGAAATAAAATAAAATGAAAGATGTATTTGTCACATTTGTCAAAGGAAACTCCCTTGCTCCACTTTCTGGTCCATTGACCAGAAGAACTTAAAGAAAGTATGGAGTTTGGTGAACCAAATCGATGGCTTAAACTAATAGTAAAGCTGCTGGAGCACAAATGTATAAAGCAAAATAATTGGAGAAAGTGGACATAATGCTGCAGTCATCACAAACTATACAGTGACCACTTCACAGTAATTAAATACTACACCTAACTATGAACAATGAGGTAACATATCAAAAAAGAAACACTGTTCACCTCTGCAAAATGTGACTCTTCCTTTCTGCATAAGGATATGAAAACCAAGAAGTAGAGTGATTATATGACTAGCATCCTAAAGGATCCAGAGTAATACACTTTACTTTCAGGCCCAAAAGGACATCCTTCTGCTGGGGAAAGTCCATTATTACTCTTTCTAAAATATGACCAAGCTAAAGTTGGCATCATTGGCTTTTCTTACTTCCTTTAAGGAGATCTTCCCCATCTCATCAATAACCTCTCTTACATCCTTTGTGTTTTTTTAAGTCCAAATAATTCTATGATTTAATAAATTTTAAAAACTACCAGCCATTTTTCTTGGCATTTGGATCTATTAATACTTTTCAAACCAAACTGAGTTTCTCATGAGGTCTAGGCTACTTTAAATATTCAGGACAGTTCAAAGAAAAAGAGGAAAGAAGTAAATTTAAAAAGAGGGAAGGAAAGAAGAAGGGAATAAAAGAAAGAATGGAAACTATTATCAAAACAAGAAATAAAAATATTAAAGAAATGAGGGACATATGTTTTTAGCTAGGGTAGGAGAAAAGAGAGCTATGTCATGGATCGTTTTCTGGCCCATCTCATGGGTGAGAGTATTGGCTAAGATCCCTGAGTAATCAGAGTGATATAAATGATCTCACTTCTATTTCCTGCCATATGGAAGACACACCATTCTGGACTTAACCTAGGATTTCCCAAACAACACACCTAGATATTGTTCATCTTTTAGCATTGGAACAAATGAAAACAGAGAAAAATAAGAAGCTTTTCAGCACACCAGGAATTTTCACAAAAATGCCCTGGCCTGAATAGTTGCTCATAAGTGGATTCCAGAAAGATGGCAGCAAAGGGCTAGAAAAAAAATCTTTATAGAGAGGCCCTTTCAGTATAAAATAATTTGCTTCCTGACAATGATCTTCATGGAAGATTAATATGTGTCAACCTATTGAGGATTCATTGAGTATCTATTACGTGCAGTCCATCAATCTGAGCTCTATTGTGGTTATGATGATGACCACATGCCTAAGAAAAAGTGGCTTCCCTAATGAATTTCAATGCGGTAGAACTTGTTATAGTCTATGCTGTGTTCTGGCTGTTTGGAAGCTCACAACTCAATTTTGAACTCAATTGTCTTAATTCTCCAATTCATTCTTAATAATGCTTTTCTATGGGCTTCCCTACACCTGATCCTGACCTCCTTTATTCTTTGATTTCATTCTTTTGTCTTACCTTAAATGATTTTTATTTATTATACTATATTTTATTATATAATATTGTTATATATATTATTATATTTTACTTTATATATTGTAAGTATAAGTATATTATAAGTATATTATATTATACTTTACTTATTATAATAAATGTTTCAGTGCCAAATGCTTTTGGAAAAAATAAATAGATATTAAACAAATTATTATAAAACATTACCTGTTTATAAAGAACTCATAATCTAATAAAAAGATAAGGTGGAAAAACGCTATCAAAATATTATGTAATCTATGGAAGCCATAAGAGGGAAGCCCAAAATAAATATGGCTTAAAGAATAGTGAGGTCATATCCAGGTAGGAGTCCAATGTGGAGATGTCAAATTAGATAAACATTGAATGACATGAGAATTCAACACCTGAGGGTGTGAGGTTGAGAAAAAGAAATCTCAGAGCACAATTACAGTATGTTACCTTCAGATACTGTTTGGCAGAAGCCTACGAGAATGAAGGAAATAAGGCTGGAAAGACAGCTTGGAGCCAATGAAGGAGGGATAATTGTAAATCTCAAAACGACTTCAGTCTACCAAAAGTTTGTGAGCAGAAAGGTAATATAATCAATGTGATCTAAGAGGTCACATATTTACAGATAAAGAAACTGGGAGCCATAGGGACAAGTGTTCACCAATGTGTTTAACAGACAACGAGATGTCTTCCAGGATGCCTGAGGAGCAGTCGCCTTGCCTGTCTCCTCTCTACCATGACAGCCACCGATTATAGACACAATGTTTTAAAGGAAGACACAAAGAAATGGAGGCAGCCTTCCATCTCCAGAAGAACGCAGGTGGAATGACAGTGGCTGCCTTCTCCCATCCCTGTGCCCATCTGTAATTAAGAGATGTAGCTGAAGGTGCTAGTGGGGACTCAAACTTCCTGGCCCTACAGCAAGCCACGACAAGAGAAAGCATGTGAGATGAGGGAGACAGATGCAGCTCCATGCCCTTGCCTTTGTCCCTCAGTGTCTCCCAACCCAGTGAAAAAATCTGGATCTCTAGCTCCTGTCTGCCTATCCAATGTCCAGCTGCTAACCAGAATCATCTTTGATGTCACAACGTATGAATCAGGCTTTGGCACCGTCCCATAACACCCTGAGAAGCTGGAGATAGGGAAAGGGGGGGGGACTTCTTTTTCAAAGAATGATGAAATGACTTTAGTCCGAGACTTGGAGGGTTCCAAAAAAGCTCATCTCGAAGTCAGCAGTGAATCAGAGGCTTTCTAACACTCCTGTTATCACCACAACTTTTATCCTCAGACCTAACATCAGCGAACTGGGTCCAGCTGTACTGGCACAGCTGTTGAATGCCTTCTATTAAAAAAAAAAAAAAAAGTTACTTCTTACTGGAGTTTGCCCCTGACACTGTGTTTTTCCCGCAATCCTAGCCATTCCCTGTTCTCCTTCCCTGGCACGACGTGACCTGTGACATTTGCTGGGACTCACGTGGGGCGCCGAACCTCGTCGGCTCTCCGCGGTGATTCCTAGGAACTTCCCCAAGGACCAGGGCGGTGCAGGCTCCGACACGCAAGGGGAGGGGGTTCGGGGGATGACAGAGAGGATCTGGGCGTCAGGAGGGCCTGGAGGGGCGTGGATCATGCTCGGGCGGAGTGGGGTTCATCCCAACAGCCGGGTCGATGTCGGCCTTCCCTCTCTTCGATCCTCTGTTGTCACTGCTAGAGCTGGGAAGGCTGCTAGACATGCTCCCGGGAACTCTTCCCCCGACTCACGTAGTTGCGCTTAAACTCCTTTTTCTGGATTAACAGGGTTTGCGAGTGCAAATCCGAGCCCACCCACTTGCCACTTCTCGGGTCCCTAAACCAGTGCCAGGATCAGAACCCAAATGACCAAAGTTGTTCAGGCTGAGCTGCGCCGGGCTAAGCGCAAGGCAGGCAGGGCGCACCGAAGCATCTCCGTGCGCTCGCCGCTGCGCACCAAACCGTGCGGTCTGGCGAGGATCCTCCGCTCCCATCCTCAGTCTTGCGCTGGCCTTAAGAATGGGGCTGTACGGGGACAGAGCGCTGACCTTTGTGGTTTTAAAAGTTCTGGACACCTGTGAGTACGTGCTAGAGGAGATCTCTGCCCCTAAGGGGCCCCCACTAACCAAGAGTAGGCGCTTTTCCTAAAATTGTTAGGGGAGCATTGGAAAGCAGGGTTTTTGAGGACACCCATCAGAACTTTCCCCATTCATTTCAAGCTCTTATCATTCCTTCCCCTAAGGATCTGGGCATGATCGCACATTTAACGCTCTCACGTGGAAGCACTATCCAGGCCTGAAGCTTCACCCACCCTCCAAAGCATTCCGTAAGGAAGCACGTGCATTTCTCAATAGCCAAAGAGGAGGTAAAACGCTAGTCCAAAGTGGCCAAAGGAAACACTCAGAGGTGTTCAGGATGCACAGGCAGAGGTACCAACTCCTTAGAGAGCTGCTGGTTTCTTAAGATATTTTTCCTAAGGAGAAAAGGTTGGTCGTGGAAACCACCCTGTAGCAGAAAAGAAGCTGGTATCCATTTCTTAAAGCACATATTAAGGATTTAGGGCAAAGAAAAAAGAAGGAAGGTGAGAGAAATTCCTGGTAATTTTACTAATGTTAAAATTCCATAGATTTGGCTAGTCCTAATTTTTTTCTCTCACATCATCAATTCAGAATTCTATAAAGGAAGAGAATGACATGGAAGAAAATCATTGGCCTAGGAGAAAAGAGCCCGTAGGCGTTTAGGTATTATATATGTAGAGCCAGAAAGCTCTGGAGCATCAGGGAGACTCCCACTTAAGGCAACAGCATGGGTGAATATGGTCCTCCTGTGTACCGGGAATGAGAGGCAAAGACGGGTGCCTGAGCGCTGGCCCGTAAGGCAGGCCTTGCCGATCTGGACACAGTGCAGTCTTGGTGGGACAAGTTTAGTGTGAAACTGGGGTGGAATTGGCTTTCCAAATATATTCCGCGATGCCTTACTATTTTTTCTGTCAGCCTTTTTCAGGAAGATCTTCATCTTGCAACTGGTAGGGCTGGTGCTGACTTACGACTTCACTAACTGTGACTTTGAGAAGATTAAACAGAAATATCAGAAAACTATTTATGATGACCTGAAGGAATACATGAATGGGGTAAGTGAAGAAACTTTTTTTTAAACAAATGTATTCTCATCAGAAGGGTAGGCACACATGCACTTAAACTACAATTTAACTTTCTAGAAAAGAAAAATAATTTGGAAAAAAATCACGGTCCAGCATCTTGTCAGAAATATTTACAGGTGATATTCAAATATATTGGCATCTAAAATGACTATCTAGAAATTGGCACATTGTAAGTGTGCAGATGCTGATGAGGAGCGAGTATCAATAGGCAGCACATTATGCAACAAGGGTGTCTACCTTCTGCTAAAATGCAGTAAAAAGACAGTGGGGACGAGGGCTTTAGGAAGAAAGAATAGGAAAGAGGAATTCTTGTGAGCTAAGCCATATGGGGAGAGGACAGCTAACGAGTGAAGCTATGCTTCAGGTCTTTCTAGTGTTCTAGATGTTTCAGGTTGCTATTACAGGATATGGTGTACTTTGGACTTCTTAGTATACAGTAGAAATCATTTTCCTGATTATTCTAATTTCTAGATAGAGTTTGCATGCATGAATGGCTACAGGGCTTATGTCGGCACCCAAAGAATGGCATTATTGCTCGCATGCCTAGTGCCGTGTGCAAGTGTCCCTGTTTGAGGGAGGGAAGAAGGGAGGGCTCTCTCTGAGGTCTTTTGATGTCCAGTTTCAAACACTAGCCAGCACCATATAAAAACTATTTCACTGCCTTGTCAATGACATAGGAAACAGGTACCTGACTAGAAACTGCCAACTGAGCACCTTTAAAGCCTGGGAGCAGGGGCGGGGGAGTGATCTTACACGTGGACTTCAGAGTTTTTATCCTTCTTGCTGTGTTTTTTTTCCCCCTCTTCCTTTCTTTTAGGCCAAAAGTACCCAGTTCAATAGCACCATCTCCTGTAATAACCAGGTGAGTAGAGTGATCAGTGCTGCTGACTTTCTCCAGAAAGCAGGGGAGAGGGTATGCCGCGGTGTGTAGAACCCCGGGCAAATGGCTAGGCTCTGGAGCGACACCGGTGGGGTGGGAGGACATCTGGGCTACCAGCGCGCGGGGCTGCACCCGGCTTGGGACGCCACTTTTGTTCCAGTGTAGGGGGAGGAAGTCTCTCTCCGGATAGAACGGAATTCCGGGAGAGGCTTCCTCCTTTCCCTTAGAAGGAAAGACAAATAGGGAACTGGGACCAGGGAAGGACGTCAGGGGCACCACCTGCCGCGGTCCGGAGCCTCAGCGCCGGGCGCCGGCTTTTAGCAGCCACTGGGGCGGGGAGCTGGGGCGGAGCGAGCGCGGTGACGGTCCTTCGCGGCCAGCGCTCCCGGCTGCTCTCGCATCGCGCCTCCTGCTCCGCCCTCACCTCGGCCGTGACCTCTTCGCTCTTCCTGCGGACGTCTTCGTTGTGTCTCCCGCTCCTGCCCCACCTCCCTCGCTGCGCTCTTCACTCAGTCCATAACAACCCTCTCTCTTTTCTTTTTCTTTCTGGCGTGTTCTCCTTTTCTCGTAAACTTTGCTCCTGTGAGCAGCCAGATTGCCTCACTAAAATCCAGCGCATAACCTTCAGTCCCACCCAGGGCTGCACGTCCCTCGCCGAGGAAGCGTTTGCCCTGAGAACTAAAGCTACCTTCGCTCTCCAGTGCCCAGGCTATTCGAGAATTCAGGTAAGCCCGACGCCTCGGCTGCCCGCTTTGTGATACCTTGAAGCTAATCTTGAATTAAACGGGGGCTTTGGTGCAGAAGGCTTGCTCTGATTTTTATTCAGGTTTCATCTTCTGAAGAGCAAATGAGCCAGATAAAAACTGTAGGTTGTCAGTTAGTTCCGCGTTGACACCTGGACTCAAACTCACCTTTTTCTAGGGGTCTGATTCTGTTTTGGCTGAATTCTGGTTCTAAACCTTAGGTCAGTGTTTCAGGGTATGATCAGTGAACATTCTACGTCAGAATGTCCTGAGTGCTGGAGTATGGGAGGATGACCATTCAAAAATGCCAATTCGGAGAGTTACAACCCAGACCTTCAAAAGCAAAATCTCAGAGTATGAGGCTCCTTAAGAGGTTCTTGTGCATTCCAAAGTCTGAACGACACTGCTTGGGCTTATCACTTAAAGGCTGTATGCTTCCTAAAATGTTATATTATATGTAAAGTCTCTACCTTATGTTTGCTTAATTGCCTGAACAGGAGCTATTGCTGTCTCTTCATATAATAGATTTTTGCACATGAAATTATATGCATTTGAATGAATGTGTAACTTTAAATATGGAAATAGGTAGTATAGTAGAGAGTTAGTAGAAACTCTAGAGACAGCCTGCCTGACTTTGTATCCTAGCCTATAACTTCTAACTGTAAAGATTTGGATAAATGACTTACTTTTGTGTGTCTTGGCTTCATGGGCAAAATAGGTATCATATTAGCAAGTCTTATGTAGAGTGTTTATGAGAATTAAATGAGTCCATACATGTAAAAGCAGTTGTAACAGTAGCTGGCACACAACCAGTGCTTCACAAATATTTGTTTTATTGGCAAGTGAAGCAGAGAATTTATCTTCATGATGACAAGTTTAAGAAAGATAAAGAGAAACAAATGCAGATATGTATAATTGCTGCTTATTAACCAGGTGGACTTTATTACTCTGCAATCCAAGTGTCTAGGTGGCCAAGACTGTCACCTTTTAGGGGTCAGAAACTGAAGCCATAAGGCTGATTTGGGTTGAGCTTGAATTAGAAACTCAATACCAGGTAGCCGATAAGAAACCTGTTTGGCTCTATGCTTTCTTATCTAGGAGACGCTGCCAAATCTACAGATGATCAGGATAAAAGTCAGTCATATGAGAAAAGCACAGAGAATAGGCTAAATCTAGTTCTTGGACAGCATGTGAGAAAAAGGGAAATCTGAAGAAATTTATTTCAGTCCCCTCTCAAGCCCTAAAGAGGAGTCTAAGCCCTATAATAATTATGATTTAACAGATTTTAGAATGTAAGATTTTGTCACTACTCAAAGGTAATTCAGGTAAAAGAATACACCAGAATCCTCTTTAGAATACACCCTTGGGTGTCTGTGGAACGTCTAGATGGTGAACATCTAGATGGTGAGCATAGGGGCAGGAGCACTTTGGGTCCAAATAATAGACAAGGTTTACTGGACTATGTCTATAAAGAGGTGTAAGTTAGGTCCTGCCCATGAGAAACTTATGATCTTGTCAGAGAGATCATGAAATCAGCAATTTATTCATTTATTTCATCATTTAATAAACATCAGTGTTTCCTATGTATAAGACACTGTGCTCAGCACTGTGGGGAATACCCATGATGCAGTATTAAGAACAACATGTGAGAGCCAAGTTAAATGACACACACTCTGAAGACTTACTGAAAGAAAAGGTCTGAGCAATTAGCAGAGGCTTTGTGAAGGAGGTGATGTTTGGCCTTGGAGCAAGAGTAGGTGGATAGAGAGAAGCAGAGCATTCCTCTGTAAAAAGCACATAGTAGCATATGGTAAGCAGGTGCTTTGGGGACACACTGAGAGATGGATTTGCATAGAACAGGCAACATAACCTGCACTCAACTGTTGTTAAAGATACTGAAAATTAATTTTTACTATTAATTCTCCTATTCCGCAGATAAATAATGCCCAGGCAGTGAAGAAAAGAAAGAAAAGAGAAGTCACAACAAATAAATGCCTGGAACAAGTCTCACAATTACTAGGATTGTGGGGTCGTTTTTGTCGATCTTTTAGGAAACAAAATAAACAGTCTTTATTACAGTCATATCTCTCAGCATGAAAGTAAGTCATCTTTGTTAAGTAGATGGAACATTAACTCTAACTGTGACATTTAAAACACCACCAATGGTTGTTTTTTAACTACAGAGGGTTTCTTAACTTATTTTTGTAAGCTTTTATTTTTTAATGTAAGTTTATAATGCAGGAAATGTACTACCCCTCCAATACTGGGGAAACTTCCATAACATTGATGAAGAGCTAATGGTGGTAATTCTCAACTGGAACTATATAAACTTTACTCCAGGGAAAAATCTAAAAGTGCAGTAGAAGGAGAACTTTCTCCCTTGAAGAAGGAAAACTGTTGAACTCAATGATAGCATCTAAAACTCTGTTTAAAAGGCAGGCATTTCTTCTACATGTAATGACACTTGTGTTGTCATACTAAAAAGTTACAAAAGAAGAAAATAAAAGCAAAAGAAGGTACACAAATGTTATAAATATAATGAAGCAATCTGAAATAATTTTCAAGCAAGACATTGCTTGAAAACATTATTTTAAGGCAAGTATTTTAAGACAAGTGGTATATGCAAGTAGATCCTGAAGAAGTACCTTTGTTATATCTACGATATATATTTTTTTACATTTACAGAATGTATTTTTAATTTATTTTGTGAGCACTTTTGAAAATGTACATGTCCTTTGTAATTGACACTGTATTTCTTAATAAAATAATTCTCAAATTATTAATAGTTTCTTTTGAATGGTGTTTTAAACTTAGTTGACAATATTCACACATAATTTTCTAAGGGACACCACTTTTCTTCAGGTTTTTCTCTCTGCTCATCCTTGGAGGCTGTTGACCACTTCCTCCTTGCATTGTACTTTTTGGCCTTGCCTGTAGGAGAGAATGCTTGGAGATAGGTAGCTTTGGGATCCATTCCAATCATCGTTTTCTTAAATGATGTCACTAGTCCTTCCCTCTTTTCCCTGTTGAACTTTTATCACACCTAGAAGAAACAAAGGAGGCAAAAGTGAACAGGGGATGTCAAATCCACTCTTGAATTTCTGCTGCAAGCTAGAGAGAGCCACAGGCACCCTCCCACTTACCTTCCACTCAGAATCCTCTGGACACCAGTGAGAAAGGCAACCCTAGCTGTGCAGCGCAGGCCAAAATAGAGCACGTGAGAATGCATTGATTTTTTTCCTTAGCAGTGAAAATGTTCCCCCAACCATTTCCCTGAAGGTTGGTTGTGGCTGAGCCACGATAGAACAGGAAAAGTGCAATATTCTTAAATCCATGTTACTTGCCAACAGGTAAGAGGAAGTTTATGCTATATATCCAATAAACATTTAAAGAGCACCTACTATGAGCTAAGCCTTCAGCCAAGCACTAGGAATACAAAAGCATATAAAACACAGTCTTTACCCAGAGAAGCTCAGAGTGTAGCTGACTGGGAAGTTTCTTTTGCCCTGAGGAAAATTGGGACATACTTGCTTTCTAAAAATCTTCCTCTAAAAACCTGATCCAGGGCTTTCAATGCCATTATAAGAGAAATTCCTCTGGGTCTAGGCCAGTATTCATTAATTGCCTGTGTGAAAGTTGGAGAGGGGACAACACTTTAGGTCTATTAACTCCACCTTAGTAGAGATACACTGACTAAATTTCACTCAACTGTGAAAAGAAATACTCTCAAATTTTCTCAAAGTTTTGCGCCCAATACCGCTAAGAGCAGAGAGAAATAAAGGATTAGGTAGAAAGGAGACAGCTCAATGTCATTACATTAAAATTTTCTTTATCTTTAAAAATTTGTATAACTTTTATGTTTTATTCTATATATCCCATACATATTTTAATATAAAAATAATCATTTAGATTACTTATACTATCAAGTAAAAGTAATGTGCAAGAAGATGCATCATATTAATCTAGTAAGAACTTTCCCAAATATTGTAAAAATATGTGTTATACATTTCTAATTTTTGAAAGGTATTGAGGTTTTCTTGGTGAACTGGTATGCGGTCAATTTTATCAATACTTCACAGTCAATGAAAAGAAAGTTGCAAATGTTAATTTAAGCCTGTAAGTTGGATATATGTCTATTGGTACTACCTTGCTAATTATGCTGTTCACATAATCTATATCCTAACTTGTCTCCTTCAGTCAGAGGGTCAGAGGTGAGAGAGCTAGGTGAAAGCCTACTGCCACTAATTTCCCTGCATCCCTAAAGTTTTAGTTTTGCTTTCTTATCGATTTTTAATCTATTTTAATCTAATGCCTAAAAAAACTATGAGAATTGGTTGTGTGTTTTTGTTTTTTGGTTTTGTTTTGTTTTGTTTTGTTTTGTTTTGAGACAGAGTCTGGCTCTGTTGCCCGGGCTAGAGTGAGTGCCGTGGCATCAGCCTAGCTCACAGCAACCTAAAACTCCTGGGCTCAAGCGATCCCACTGCCTCAGCCTCCTGAGTAGCTGGGACTACAGGCATGCGCCACCATGCCCGGCTAATTTTTTTTATTTTTAGTAGAGAAGAGGGGTCTCACTTTTGTTCAGGCTGGTCTTCAACTCCTGATCTAAAGCGGTCCTCCCACCCCAGTCTCCCAGATTGCTAGGATTACAGGCGTGAGCCACCACACCTGGCCCGTGAAAGCTCTTTATTGAAAATTGTACTCATTGCCATTATAAACTGTCCACATTTTACTTACAAAGTAATACATATGCCCACTATTTTACTCATTCTGAATCCGTTTTTTTAGATGTGTCTTGTACACAGGACATTATTTTATTGTGTGGGGGTTGAGGGAGAAGTTTGGAGGGGGAAATCCAAATTGAAATATGTTTGCTTTTAATGCATCATTGCCTTGTTATGTATTCTGTCTTCATAGTTCTACATTATTTGTATAATTTTAACCTAAAAACAGGTCTTTCCATTTATTCCTGTTAAACATTTCTTATTGATTTTTGTCCTATCATTCTAGCCTATTGAGATCTTGCAACTTTGAATCTTGATTCTGTTATTTATTATGTAATTCTCCCTCATAGACTTCCTATGGCTTAATTCAAGTTATTGGAAAAATGTTGATCAAGGAAGGACCAAGCTCTGTTCACCTTCAAAAGAAGCAACTCTACAGGCTAAAAAAGTCATTTGTCCATGATCTTTGTTAAAAAAAAAAAAAAGAAGTTCCTTTAACTTTACAAAATCTAATCACCATTTCCTCATTCTATCCATATCAAAATAAAGGTCAGGGGGAAAATTTATCCAATGCATTACAGAAGTCAAAAATACTAAACCTATATCATCCCCCAAACCTACAAATTGAATAAGTTTATCCAAAAATATAAGTGGAATTTTTTAATACCTCTATTGCATTTCTTTCTTAATCTTACAAATCAACTCTCTGAGAATTATATCAGAAAATAACATTAAACTAATCTAGATTTTTTAATGTTCCCTCCTTTTCATTATTCAAATGTATTAACTTTTTCAAATGTTTTTGTTCTAGCTGTAACTTTGAGAATATCTTTTGAAATTCCTTTGATGCCTGCATTGTTCAGGATAAATATATGGCCACATTTGGTGATGAACAATAAGTTTCTTTTTGGTAAACTCCAAAAAAATGTGTCTTCACTTTTAAAAAAGGCAATAGGATGATATATTTGCCCTCTTGTAGCCTGTGAACAAAGAAGCATGCAGTGACAGTGACAATTGGCAATTATCCAATGACCAGCATTGAGGTGAAGCTATGAATGGCAGAGAAATAAGATGCAAAGAACCCGGGTTTTAATTACATAATCAAACAAGTGGATCAATCAACCTTGCACTCACCCTACCTCTTGATTTCCCATTCTGTGAGCTAGTTAAGTAACGATTTTGTTTTGTTTTGTTTTTGTTTTTCCTGTGTGTGTGGTTATTGTTTCTATTGTTGACTTCTGCAATTTATGTGAATGCCAAGAAAAGATAAATTAAACTCAATTTAAGAATAATTTGAAGAGGGGATAGGAATGAGCAAGATGAAGGGAGGCCCTAATATCATGGGGAACAAGCCTGAAACTCTGACTTGGGATGGCAGAGGTACAGTGCCTGTAAGCATGTAGAGGATGTCATCCTTTGGCATATTTCACATTGTTTCCTGTATGGCTTGGATGTTTGTCCTCTCCAAAATTCATGTTAAAATTTAAATCTCCATTGTGACAGTATTTGGGGAAGTGATAAAGTCCCGAGGATTCCACCCTCATGAACGGATTAGTGCCCTAAAATAGAGCTGGAGGGAACTAGCCTGAGCCCTTTTGCTCTTGCCCTCTCTGCCACGTAAGGATACTTAGTACCATATATGAGGAACAGCTCTTCACCAGACACCAAGCCTGCTGGCACCTTGGTCTTGGACTTCCCAGCCTTCAGAACCATGAGAAATAAATTTCTGTTGTTTATAAATTTCCCAGTCTCAGGTATTTTGTTATAGCAGCACAAACAGACTAAGACATCTCCTATAAATAACTCCAATGTCAATAGATTGTGGCCTTGGCAATTACAGCTGGAGATGCTACTTTTCAAGACCGTGTTAATGAAGGCACTATTTTCATGCCCCTGAACCCTCCCCATCTTCTCTCCCTCTGTTAGCTGTTCTTCTACGGGGAAGGGGATGGCAGAGGATTTCAAATTGTATTAAGGATGAATTTAGATTGTGTTTGAAGCAGACATCTTGGATTTAAGAATTTGTGGAAAAATTTTGACTAAATAGATCAAAGGGGTGTGGAATTTAGAGACAAGTTGGTGATATCTTATGAGTGCAGCCCATTTCTTATCCTGGTACAATGTCTAACACATAGTGGCTTCTTAATAAATACACTGAGCAGATGAATGAATTAATTAAAATGAAATTAAAAGTCAAATATCTGTTTTCCAAGAGTAAGCTCTTCCTTAAAGGCCATAATGAGTCAGAAACTGAATTGGCAGCAGCAACTATCAGATAAACTGTCTGATGTTTGCCGCCTGCTTTCTCCCCTGGTTACTTCTGTAGGTATGCAAAAGGAAAATTATCATATGCCGAAATTAATCAGCGTTGTTGTAATCTGTCACTATTCCCCACAGGCTTCTCTTCCCACAGTCTTTCCTACTCCTCCCCTCAAAAAATGAAAAATAAAAATTAAACTTGCATTTATTCAAGCATCAAACATCCACTGAGCCTTTATTCTGTATCATTCCTGGGCACACAGATGAGCACATGAATAATCTGAAAATCTTAAAATCATACAGAGGACATTTATCACTTGTGAACCTTGCGGTCCAGTACTCACTTTCTATAATGCAGCTTTAATACTACCGATAAAAAAACACTAGGTTTTTAAGATGCATTTTTTTTTATTTCAGCATGCTATGGGGGTACAGATGATTAGGTTACGTATGATGCCCTTGCCCCCCTCCCCCCCAAGTCCAAGCTTTAAGTGTGTCCATCCCTAGGATGGCGTGCATTTCACTCTTTGTATATGCATATACCCTTCCCCTCATCCTCCCTAGCGCTTCCCCCCTGCCCAACATCTAATAGATGTTATTCTTATATGTACGCTTATGTGTTGATCAGTTAATACCAATTCGATGGTGAGTACATGTCGTGCTTGTCTTTCCACTCTTGGGATATTTCACTTAGTAAAATACGTTCCAGCTCTATCCAAGAGTGTACAAGAGGTGTTATATCACCATTGTTCCTTAAAGCTGAATAGTACTCCATGGTATACATATACCACATTTTATTAATCCTCTCATGTATTGATGGACCCTTGGGTTGTTTCCACATCTTTGCAATTGTGAATTGTGCTGCTATAAACATGCGGGTGCAGGTGTCTTTCTTATACAGCATCATTTGTTCTTTTGAGTAGATGCCCAGTAATGGGATTGCTGGATCGAGTAGTACTTCTACTTGTATCTCCTTAAAGTATCTCCATGTTGCTTTCCACAGAGGTTGCACTAGTTTGCAGTCCCACCAGCAGTGTATGAGTGTTCCTATCTCTCCACATCCACGCCAACATTTATTGTTTTGGGATTTTTTGATAAAGGTCAGTCTCACTGGAGAAAAGTGATATCTCATTGTGGTTTTGCTTTGCATTTCCCTGATGATTAGAGATGTTGAGCATTTTTTCATATGATTTTTGGCCATTACTCTGTCTTCTTTTGAAAAGTTTCTGTTCATGTCCTTTGCCCACTTTTGTTAGGGTTGTTTGATTTTTTCTTGTTGATTTTCCTGAGTTCTAAGTAGATTCTAGTTATTAGCCCTTTATTGGATTTGTAGCATGCAAAAATTTTCTCCCATTCTGTAGGTTGTCTGTTTGCTCTTGTGACAGTTTCTTTGGCTGTGCAGAAGCTTTTTAATTTGATCAGGTCCCATTTATTTATTTTTGTTGTTGCTGTGATTGCTTCTGGGGTCTTCTTCATAAATTCTTTGCCTAGGCTGATGTCTAGAAGAGTATTTCCAACATCTTCTTTTAGATTTCTAATAGTTTCACTCCTTAGGTTTAAATCTGTTACCCGGTATGAGTTGATTTTTGGGAGAGGTGAAAGGTGTGGATCCTGCTTCAGTCTTCTACATGTGGCTATCCAGTTTTCCCAGCACCATTTATTGAATAAGGATTCTTTTCCCCAGTGTATGTTTTTGTCTGCTTTGTCAAAGATTAGGTGGCTATATGAGGATAGCTTTATATCTGGATTCTCAGTTCTGTTCCACTGGTCAATGGCTCTATTTTTGTGCCAGTGCCAAGCTGTTTTGATTACTACAGCCTTATAATAAAGTTTGAAGTCTGGTAAGTTGATGCCTCCCATTTTGTTTTTATTGCCTAGAATTGTTTTTGCTATGCAGGGTCTTCTCTAGTTCCATACAAAGCATAAAATCAATTTTTCTACATCTGTGAAGAATGATGTTGGTATTTTAATAGGGATTGCATTGAATCTGTAGATCACTTTGGGTAGTATAGACATTTTAACGATGTTGATTCTGCCGACCCACGAGCACGGTATGGTTTTCCACCTGTTTACGTCCTCGGCTATTTCCTTCTTCAATGTTTCATAGTTCTCCCTGTAGAGGTTGCATATTTTATTTTTTATACTGTATTTTTACTGTATCTTTTCCATGTTTCGGTATGTTTGGATACATAAATACTTGCCATTGTATTACAATTGCCTGCAGTATTCAGTACAGTAACATGCTGTGCAGATATGTAGTCTAGGAGCAACAGGCTACACCATATAGCCTAGGTGTGGAGTAGGCTATACCTCTAGGTTTGTGTAAGTACGTTCTGTGATGTTCACACAATGAAATTGCCTAACAACACATTTCTCAGAAAATATCCCATTGTTAAGTGAGGCACGATACTACTTGGACATGCCTATATCCATATATGTTTTTGTATTGGTTTTCCCCACTTATTCATTATAAACATTTTCCATTTTATTAAATATTCTTTAAAGACAGACCTTAATAACTTATATGCCTCCCTTATGGTGCTTCTTTTGTGACTTATATATACTTCTATACTGTTCTCTAACTTTAAAAAAAATTAAAGATTTATGGGATCTTTATTATTAAAAAGTATAGTTACTTAGTACTCGTAACTCCTTCTCTATGAATTTATGAACCCCTCACCATGACAAATAACAAATAAATAAATTGAACTTCTATTTATTAGTCTATTTAGGAAGTCATTTGTTTTTTAGGTTATGTAGTGGCTTTTGTCATGATCTGATATATTAGAACATGGGACTATTCTATTGGGTTTTGTTGGGTTTATTTGGTAAATCCAGTTCTTTAATTTCCAACAACCTATATTTGTGACTGCTTGGATATGGGTGATACAAAAGACTAGTTAAGAGTATGATTGGTACTACATATTTACAACTTAGTAGTTGAGTGACTTTGGGCAAATTACTCCATCTCACTGCACCTCCTTTTTAAGATTAAAGACTAAAAGTGACAATAAAGTACACAGCCCAAAGCCTGGTTGATAGACAGTATTGAATATTCTTGTTATTTATTTATTTATTTATTTATTTTTATTTCAGCATATTACAGGGGTACAGATGTTTAGGTTATGTATGTTGCCCTTGTCATTGTCATTGTGAGGTCTTTGGCCATTGAACAAAACAAAGGTGACTAGCCTTAGTAGAGGTTGAAAAGCATCAGAACTTTTCATTACTCATTTGAAGTAGCTGGCCATGGAAGGAAAAGGCAAATAACCCATTTTAATTCTGGACCAGCAGGAAGGCATCTTTGTCTGCCCTGTCTGAGAAGCTGTCTCATGGGTAACTTAAAACTTTGCAATGAAGCCAATGCCTTCCTGAATCTGAAAAGTTCACCGCCGTGTGTCTGCAGTGTTCAACAGTAATTCCTGACAGTCACCAAAATGCATATTAGGGTCTCAAGGAGTTATTTTCATTATTGTCATTATTCAATAGCTAGATAATCTCTATATAAATGCCAATGTTGCTTTAATAAATTATTATGGATGATGATGGTAATGTCTATATAACTTCTATTAATTGGGTACTGACCATGGACAACTAAGAGCTTTTTGTGCATTATCTCATTTAATCCTAATGGCTACTCCGTGAGACTGTTATCATCATCTGTATTATATAAATGAGAAAACTAAGATTTAAAGAGGTTTCATGTTACCCAATAAGAATTCGAATGCTGGTCTGTCCGACTCCAGAATCTGAGCTTGTAGCTTTCCTTGCAGCTCTACTGTCTTTGTTTCATAATTACTACGTAGCCCCATTCATTCATTTGCCCTACGTTTGTTGAGGGCCTACTCTGTGCCAGGCCCTGTTTTAAATGCCAGGGTTATCGCATGCAGACAAAGTCCCTGCTCTCCTAAGACATACTTTCTATTACATTAAGTTATTGTGGATGTTTCCCTTCTAGAATGAGTGTTCATGTAAGACAGTAACTTGTCTTATTCCTGAATTTTAGGAATGTAACTGAAATTTTATCTCAGGCTGAGTGTTACTCCTGAGCTTATGAAAGGATTATTCCTACAAAAATATCGGAAGCTAGAACATGCCCCATTTAATTCATAAGGCTGTTTATTTTAGCACTGGCTTTTTAGCCCTTGCAGACTCCTCAAATTGGAGATATCCTTACTGATTACTTTATGAAGCATTTAGAAGGTTTATTATTGTTAATGATAAAGCTATTTTTGGTATTTTGGTTTCTCCAACTTCCTTAAATGTTCTATAGGTTTGTGGAGCAGCATAAAAACTTTCTTTCTTTAGAACTTGCCAAACATGTATCAGACAAACCTAGTACAAGAGGTTTACTTATTTCATAGAATACATAAAAGGATTCTGGTATAGCTGGAAAATAAATGATACAGCAGAAAAATCTGACTGTGAGGGGAAAAATATTGATGCCTTGTTTTCTGTGATATCAATAATATTAAATCCTTTCTTAAGAATGAATTATTGTAATCTTGAAGAAGATGGTACCATAAAGCATTTGTGTTGAATGTCACTTTTTAATTCATGTGGAAGCTGAAAATAATTTTAAATGTCCTTGAGTGGAGGCTAACATGTTAATTCACCTAGGAAATTATGAATAAATGCTATGAAGTATGTCACATTGTAATAAACTTGTTGGCTTATTTTTGCATTGGAAATACAAGTGAACCTTTATGGTCCTATAAGGAACAAATAGCTTGCGTGTATTCCTCTTCCTTTTTTTTTTTTTTTTTTTTTAAGTCATTTGCCCTAGAGGGAGGATCACTGGCACATCAGCTAGCTGTTCCCTTTGCATTTTGACATTGCTTCTTTTTGGGACCCTAATGATGGGCTCTCTGATAACCAGTGCAAACTCCATGAATATCTTTCATTTCTCTAGAAGGAGGTGTGGATTTGCAAGGCTACCAGCTGGATATGCAAATACTACCTGACGGGCCAAAGAGTGATGTGGACTTTTCAGAGATTCTTAATGCAATACAAGAAAGTAAGTTTCACTCAAATTTTAAAAATTCACCATGAGTGGAGAAACTATTAGAATACTTGGGAGGGGTAGTAAAACTAGAAACCTTAGATGGCCAAGCTTTAAAATATAATAATAATATAATAATATAAAAGAGATACTGTGCAAAATAATTTTGAGACTGCAAGAGATGGTTTAATTTTTGAAACTAAACCACACAATATTTTGAAGAAGCTGTAGTGGAACTATACATTCTGTATATTGTATTTAGTATGTTATAATATTTAGTAAACCTCTGAGTGTTGTAATATTTTAGATTTCTTGATTAATCATAATCAAAGGAAAAATTCTTTAGAAGCCAAAATACAATTCCTCTACTCAAATGTAAGCAGTAAGAAGTAAATGTTGGTGCAGTAAGCTGATATCAGAAACTTACTCTCCAAAATGAGTATCTAGAGCATCTAGAGTCATTTATGATGGATTGTGTCCCAGAAGTAAAGCCCTCTCTTCTCAGCATTTTGATTAATCAAATAAATAGTCTTCTTAGACTATTTTATTGATGTTTTATAATTTTCCTTCAGAATTTTATCAGAATCATCATGTTTACCAAAGTTACAGATTTAGCGTTAGGAATGAGTGACATGGTATCACAATGCTCAGTCCTTACTGTTCATGTTTCCTTATCAGTAAGGACTAATTCTAGATGATGACACTCCTTTTTTATTTTTTATTTTTTGACACCCTCCTTTAATATGAAATAGTGTAATATAATATTGGATTTAAGAGGTTTTGATATGAAGAGCATTGCGTAAAGAACCACTGTATTTTTTTCCCTACTGCTTTTAGTTTTGGGACATTGCATTTCTATACTAATTTTCTTGTGAATAATTTTAAGCATTTTTCTAGTAGTTAGTCCCATTTATCATTATACTATCCTCTCGATCTTGTTAGGTAATTAACATCGCCACCTTACAGATGGGACAACTGAGGGTGGGAGAAATTAAGTGACAAGGTAACATGGTAATAACGGAGGCCAGACTGGAATGGAGCCTTTCTGTTCCTTCATTTAATTCCTTTACAAAGCTGCTCCATGCAGGATTTGAACACATTGGGGTGAGGGACCCCAAAATGGAAGAGGAGGCTACTTTTGAGAGAAATATTATTAATGAAGAATATAAGAGGACCAGCTATTTTTTTTCTGGTTGATCAATCCCTTTTTTATTAATGAATAAAGGAGAAAAATTTTCCACAGAAGAATAAAAATCAAATTAATTGGCATTGGAGAGAAAATAACTTTTCATGGAACGTTATAAAATTATGTAATTACTGTGTTTGATTTGAAAGATGGATTGTACGATGCACAAAGGATTTTTTTAAAAATTTCAATAAATGATAAAAGTTGGCTTCTCTGAAAGTGCTAGAGATAAACTTACATTTTTTTAGGACGCAATGAACTTATATCAAAATGAATTAAAGGCTTATAAGGGACTATTTTTATAGTAAGTTTTATTGGATCTTAGTAAAGACACGTTTGTATATGATAACTGTTCTACAGTTTAGAATGGTGGCCACTTTACGAACAGGTAGAGGAGTACAAATTTATGTGTATTCAATATTTAAATTTAAAAATAAGAAAAAGGAAATATTACTTGACTTTAAAATGCAAATCAAACTCTATAGACTTACGAATTTTCTAGTGCTTTGAGATTAACAGGATGATGGAAAAATTTCACTGTTTTCTACAAATTTTGTGGCGTTGTCTCTTTATACATACATAACATTCAAGATCAAGCTAGAAGAGTTTCTGATAAATACAGAATTAAATAAAAATGATTAGAAAAATGAACATCTTTGGGTTTTAAAATTTTTATTAGGGTTTTACATCTTGCTGCAAGAATTTCCCCACAATGCTTCTACATTGTAAAATACATTTACATTATTTTTTCCTATAGTGTGCATGCCCTAAGTGTAGCCTCATCTATTCCAAAGATGTCTCAGAGTGGCTGGCCCTACTCAAGTTGTTTTTCAGATCTTCCATATTAGATGTACAGCCTATAAGAAAGAAAAGAGTTATTTTATCCATTCATCCATCCATCTCACCTGCCATGTGCTGAGCACAGTACTTTAAAGCAGTGTTGAATGTTTTTGTACAAAGTCCAATTCAGGAAAAATAAAAACGTTTACAGATCACATCTTGTTTTGTCTTCAAAATGAAAACAACTTGATTGCTTTCTTGGAAAAAGGCATTTATATGTGGAAGTATAATGTAAAGGGATATTTGTTTGTGTGTGTGTGTATGTGGTTTTTTTTCCTTTATGTTATTTTCCCTCTCTCTCTATTCTCATCCTTCACTCTTCATCCCAGGATGTCAGCCAGGTCCCTTGAACTTTTTTGTCTCAGCAGAGTTTTGTGTTGCCTGAAGTTCCTGGCTTTTGTTTTCTAAAAGCCTGAGCTTCTGATGGACTGATGTTTGGATAGGAGAAGAAACTGGGACAGAGACGGGAGGAATTTCCTAAAACCAGCTCCCTCAGTGTGTCCTGTAGAAGCAACGTGGCTTCAGGCAGGATGGATGGAAAGGAGGGGATGGCTGTGTCGTGTGCCTGGGAGACTGCACTGGAGCCGTCTCAGCTGCCAGCCATGGCAGAGAGTCCTCAGCCTCAGGAAGAAACTTTGGAGGCTCTGGGAAGGTGGCAGTCTCATCTTCCTGTTTCTTTGTTGTATCTCCAGTGCCTTGAACAGAGGATGGAGTATGGTCAGTGCTTACTAAATATTTGTTAATGAATGAGCAAATGAATGAATTCCACTGTAGACTTGGCATGTCGGCAGCTCAGTAGTAACCGGCGTGGCTTGGAGACCTGACTGGTCTCTCTAGATGTTCTGCTCTTTACAAAGAACGTGGAAGCAGAACGTGGAACCTTTGCACAATCCTGGATACCTGAGGCAGGAGAGTGGGGATGTCAGCAATGACTGAGATTAAATTTTCCACCAAGCCAGTGGAATGGGAACTTGGAGACAGATTTAGTTTAATATGATGATAACAAAGTCACAGGGCAATTCTTATTCTTGAATTTGTCCAGTAAGATTCAAACACTCTACACATAGTCTAGAGATTTGAATGACTACTCAAATTTTACACACAATAGCATCCATTAAAACCAAAAAAACCTTGCTTTTTAATCACCAAAGTTTTAAAATATGAACATTTTTAAGAGGTAGATATTTTAAAACCATTTCCTTCTGAAAGCTCTGCAGTCCATGAATCAGGTGCATGTGTGTGTATGTATTTATTCTATTCGCTAACCACTATGAAGTATGTCATTCAAAGGTTATACTGAACCTTTTAATTCTTGCTTTATGTTATTACCAACATCCAGCCCTTTCTAGAGACCACTCACCTCCCTCCAGCCTTTGTCGCCCACCCCGCTAGTTTTGTTCTCAGTTTTTCTTTCTTGATTCCCGGCATAGACAGATACAGACTGCAGGGACTCTTGAATGGCATTCATACCCTGGAAGACATTATTGTCTTATGTTCCATTAGGTTCTAATGAAGGGAAAAGGACAAAAGATAGTGTTTCAAATGAGAACTTGAGAGTTGAAGGCTACTGGATCCTTGTTCTGTGGGATATGACCCTTTGTGCTTGCACCTGTGCCTGCATAATCACATAGCTGTTCCTACGTTGGGGGTGGTCTGTGCTTCTGTGGCTGAGGAGACTGAGTCATTTCCCAGTGACGTCCAATGAGTCATTTCGAATCCAATTTCTTGAGCCCTGATTTCCAGTTTTATTTTTAACCCGTGTGGTCATGCTGTTTCAGAGGGAAAGATGGTGGCATGGCTGGGGGGTGGCGCTGGCATGTGTCGAGCATGTAATCTTGTCTGACAATGTCGTGGTTAACCTTATACCTATGTAATTTTATTCAGCCTTAAACTCTCTTTGCCTCAATTTCCACATCTGTATAAGGGAAATAGTAACGGTAAACCTATGCAATGCCCTTACCATAGTGCCTGGTGCATGGTAAGGGCTGTGTAAGTGTTGGTTGCCACCTTCATTTTCATTCTTCATATCAGTCCTGTCAGGGAAATGGCATTATCCCAACATAAAAGATAAAAAAAAAAATGAGCTTGAGCTTGAATAAGTTAAATAACCCAAACTAATAGCTAATAAGTGGATGTGCTGCCATTAAAACTCAGGTGTGTCCGGTGCCAAAGCTCATGCTCTTTCCAAAGAAGGGGAAGTTATGGTCAGTAGATTTTGAGGATCTTTAATGCAGAACATCACTGACCTCATTTCGTACTGTGAAAAGGTAGCCATAGCTAATGAGCAAAGCTTGAATTAGGTACACAGCTCTTTTCTAAATACGCTTCCCAGGGTTGGAAGAAGAGGTGCCATCATTATCTGCCTTGTTATAGAAGTAACCGAGGTGTCTGCCTTTTCTTTAGAATGGAGTAGTGGTAAGAGTAGCTCTTCACAGGCACATGCTAACGCAGTAACAAGATAACGATCTTGGCCCCATTGCAGAGCATGCTGGGGTGCACACAATGCCATCGTCTGTGCTGTTTTGTACGCGTCGCCATTATCGAGCCAGGAAATGGCAATGAAATTGTTTTTTTATAGTGATCATACATCTAAAAAAATCTCATGACTTTTGGTTTATTTGTTTGCAAAGGTATATTTTAAATCTCAAAGTATTTCAAGTAACTTTCCATGGCAGAAGGAAAGTACCTGCTGTGACATCTATAACAATTAGAACCCCAGGTTTTCTTCAGGGAGATGTTAACAGAACCATTTAATTATTGCCAAATACTGCCATACAAGCAGAAGTTTCTAAACTTTTTTAAAGCAGTAGAATCTGTTTTCCTCCCCAAATATTAATATATTTTCAACACATAACCCCAATATACAAAACACATAGAAACTGAGCTGTTTGGTATAGTTAGAGGTGGGCTTTGCCCACTCAGTTTCCTCTTTGTCCCCTCCATGGCCCTGGAAGCTCCGCAAAAGGATACTGAGGCTCCAGGGAACACGCTTTGAAAACTGCTGGCCTATTGGAAAGAAATAAAGCCAGCTAAGGAGGCATTTATGTCCTTTCCAATTACATTATTTATTTATTTAGAGTTCTTTAAATTAGGACCTTTTTTTTTTCCTTATTGGTAAACCAGACAATCTCTGCCTTAGGAATACTGTCAGATGCATTTGAAGAGCAATGAACATCTCAAGAGTCCTGGGCTTGCCAGTGTCATAAAAATGCTAAATAGTGTTTAGCTTGTAAAATCCTAGTCTATATTGCTCAAATCTGTGCTGTGTCTGTGTATTTCCCTGAATTTTTAAAAGCATTTAATTTAATCTGTCTGTTAAATTTTAGAAAGTGTCAGATCTGTCGGGCTACAGACATAAAGTCTAGCTTTATTCAGATAAATGTTAAAATGACAACAAGATAATTGTTTGGTGGTTAAATGACTTCCTGTTCTTGAAAGCTAAACGTGATTTAAGAACAGTGGAATGCTTCCCACAAAAACAAGAAGCCAGCTAGAAATAGCATAGTTTCAGGAGTCAGAACTGGGTTAAAATTCTTCTTTGTCATTTACTAGCTGCATGGCCACACTTAGCATTTCTGAACCTGGCTGCTTTCTTATAATACTTGTCTTGCAGGTTGTGAAAACCCTTCACACATAGTAGGCTCTCAATAAATTATCCCCTTCCCATTGTCTCCCTTCTCACTTCCTTCATATATAATCTCTGATTCTAAAACAGAAACAGACAATTTTAGGCACTCTCACTAAGGTAATCAGAATATTTATTTTAAAATAAACAATGAGTGTCTTCTATTTGCTAACCCTTTTGTCAATTTTGGAGCTACTTTAGCCTTCGTCTTAAAGGGGACCCTAGTCTAAACATAGAGATTAACTTGTAATAAAACAGTCTGGTAAGTGTTAAAATTGAGAAATAAATAATCTTTTTTTTTTTTTGCATTCTAATTGTTCCTGAAGGTATTCTTTTTTGTGTTTTCTAGTGATGCTTTGAGGTCAATATATAATGTCTCCAGAATTCTGAGTATCAGATATAATAATTTGGAATTTAGAACAAAAATAGGATCATGAACTGGCACTCTGGAGAACAAATATAGATATCTGGATTATGCTGCAAAGCTCTCTTGTGTCTTCTTTAGTGACCTATAACTTGATCTTCTTTTCTTCGCATCAGAAAATATTGAGATTAAAGTACTCCTGTTCTGTAATACAGGATTATTCTGCTACTTTGGGAAAATAGGAAAAAATTAAAGAAAGGAGCAATGAATCAAACTCTTTGATTTGGGGTTGTATTTCTAACTCTCCTTTAGACTATTTCTGAAACACACTGTTTGGGTTTTGTTTTTTTTTTTTTTTCCATTGCCTTTATAGCACAATGTGAGAGAGCTTCCCATGCATGTCTTGTGCAGCAGCTAACGCTAACTATTGGCTCAATGAACAAATGACAAAGAATAATTCATTAATTAGTTTATTTATTTGAGTCTTAGCCATATCTTTGTGATCTCTGTTCCCAAGAGGATTAACAATAGCTAACATCTCAAATGATCTTTGCTGGAAGAATAATTGAGATAATTGCAAATGTTTGATGAGTAGATTCAGTACTACTGAAGTAAATTCAACTTTCCATCACATAAAGAATGTCAGGACCTGCCTGCCCTCTGGCCCTCTGACTTTTCTGCTCTGTCCCCATCCTGGGATAGTAAAGAGCCAGCCCTCAGAAATCACTTTTCTCTGCTGGGTTTAATGCCTTACTCAGACTCTATAGCTGATTTTTGGTGTCCTAGGCAATTTGAGGTCCTTGACCCTTGTTATTCAGTTGTAATATGTAACTCCCTGCTGTTTTGTTCCTAAGTCTTTTTTATGCTCAGTTCCTAATCTTTGCAATAGAGAATTGTTTGAGTATCTCCCTTGGCTTCCCAAATGCACCCTGTCAACCTATGCTGACCCATCTGTGCTGCCCCATTCTGTTCACACAGCACTTCCTGAGTCTACAGGCAACACAGATCCATTACTTAGGTTGCATGGAATTTTTGCATTTTCTCTCCTTGTCATTCTTAATTGACTCCTCAGAGAATTTGGCTCTCTTTCTCATCTAATGAGCCTAATAGCAGCATCCTACCAGGAAGATAATTATCAACCATTTTTAGATTCAGGAAAAAAAATATACAGGAGATGATGGAATCCATTCACCAGTGACCTTGTTTGGATAAACAGCATCTTTGTGACACCCATGTCCATGGACAGAGAGGCCCCGCTCCCACCCAGGCTGGACAGTGAGCTCTGTGAGAGTAGGGGCTGTCTACGCCTGCCATGTCCAGTCTTGCAGCCCGAGTTCCTAGCCCAGCACAACATCTGGCCATGGTAGGCGCTCGATAAATACTTGCTGAATAAGTAGATTTTTAAAAATTGGTTAATTTTTACAAGTTCAAAATTGCTTTTTCACTTTAGAGAAATGATGTAAGTTTGTATCAAAGAATATTGTATTTTGTTCCCAAAACTTACCTTGTACTTAAAGCTGATAATATCAGAAACATGGTGAAATATTGATGAAGGGCACATGCTTCTTATCTGTGGAGTGTTGGCATGGTCTACACAGTCTTCTTACCATATACAGCTGAGCATACTGTGTTCTGCTGAGCATTCTCTGATAGTTCAGCCTTTCTAATCTCTGCTGCAGCCATTGAGAGGCTGGCAGGTGATAAAGATGCCTTAATATCACTTTATTCTCTAACAATCAGATTGCCATGACACACTGATTTCCCTGAGCACTCAGGTGACAGCAGCCCTGTGACTTCCAGACAGTAATTCTGATGTGCAGCAATAGGGAAAGTGAAGGGTTTGCTCCCGTTCCCAAGTTAGCTGCTCCCTTAGAATAAAACAGTTGGACCTTTCATGCAAAGTAGGGTTTCTCGACCTCAGCACTATTGATATATCAGCTGGATAACTCTTTGTGGAAGGAGCTATCCCGTACATTGTGAGGTGTGTAGCAGCATTCCCTGCCTCTACTCACCAAATCCACTCACGCTGCCCTCCTCACCTCAGTAAAGGCAATAAAAATGTCTCCTAACAATGACAAGAGTTTCTCCCTAGTGTGAGCCAGTCTCCTAGACATGAATCTCGGTGTCCTTGCTGGTGTGCCTCTGTATCTCACACCCCATCCCAAGCTATAACAACTATGCCAACTTGTAAATGGCTCTTCTGCCTTCTTGGATTGATAAGGCTAAAATGCTAACTTTAAAGTCCCAGAGTCTAGAATTGACATACCAGCATTTCTTGTGGTTCTGCTGTGTCAGCCACTCTGCTAACTTATACATTATCTCATTTAATCTCGGCCACCCTGAGAGAGAAGTTTTCTATCCCTTTCTCACCAGTGAATTATGGGCAATGCTGGCCCATAATTCGAGTAGGTAACGAAGGGATTCACAGCTGGCATTCTCTCCTTCTCCCCTGGTGCCAAACTTTCCTTTCTGGTGTGCCGCCAGGCACTCTGCATTTGATGTGGTAGTCCTTACCTAGAACTCTGATGTACAACACTTTACATATTGACATGTTGTTAATGTCAACAGTCTTTTGAAAGAGCTCAGGTTGTGTCTCAATGGAGTTTAATATCTCTTTTGCATACGTACCAGGAATAGGTAATAGGTGCACAGAATCACCTCACTATTTCAATTCATGATAAGAGGAAGGAAAAGGCAGAAAACCTAACTGCATGCTTTATTATGGTATTAGGTTTTCTCTTTTCAGCCTTAGAGAAGTAAAAGAGGAGGAAAAAATATCACAATTCTTACTAAACAATGCAAGTGATACATTTATGGGTTTATTGAACAAGCTGTATGTCACTTAAATGAAAAAAATAAAAATAAATTAAAAAGTAAAGGTCTTCTCCAGCCCAGAAAATGAGTTTTTGGAAGTCTTAAATGAATGTACCTTATGCTAAACAACTATGTGAAGGAAAGCTAAATAAACCCAACACCTGCTATCATGGAAGACAAATTATATTTATATTATGAGGGTTCTTTACTTGCTTCTTATTTTCCTTAATCTTGCTTAATGAATGCCCTGTTTGATCAAACATGTTTTACACCTGACATCCCTTTCTCTTAGGAAATAATATACCTGTCACTCTAGGTGTTATTGAAACAATGAGAAAATGTGAAACCAAAGGGAGATGTCTTGTCTTTCAGTTTTGCTTTTAAGACACCAGATTCTTAACTCTACTTGTAATGTATTTACTTTGGTTCTAGTGGCCAAGGATGTCAATATTCTTTTTGATGAATTAGAAGCTGTCAATAGTCCTTGCAAAGATGATGATTCTCTCCTTCACCCTGGAAATCTGACTAGTACTTCAGATGATGCCAGCAGATTGGAAGCAGGGGGAGAGGTAAGAGTATATGATTTCTTTAAAAATGTAATTCCTGATCCAGATGGGAACCTGTGAAACATGTTTCAATGGACTGTTTAAAGTCGTAACCTTATTTAACTGTAGACTCCTTGAAAACAAGGGGCAGGTTTTTATATTATTTTGATATCCCCCATGGGTCTAGCACATTGCTGGGGACCCTGAATCTACCTAGGCTCAAAACAAATGTTCGGTGGGTTGTGCTACCTTCCTATGGTCAAAGTCATTTCATTTATACAAAGGAAGATCCTTAAAAACCACCCGTCATTTTAAGATCATCTACATTCCAGGTGTCACTAACCAGTAAAAAGTAAGCTTCATAAGGATGGATTTTCTTGTATAAATCCCCCCGCACGTATAATAGGGACATAAAATGCACCATCATTTAGTAGATTGTGTTCTCTGAAACCTCTCTGAGTTTCCATTTGCCTCTGTGATCTGGAAACTTCATTACAATTATAAATAGACCCATCCGTTCATGTGCCATTGTGGGCAAAGAAGTATTTTGTTGGAGGCATTCCCGTTGCTCAGTTTGTAGCTCAATGGGGTTTACTATCTCCTTTGTGTGTGTACTGGGTGTAGGTAGTAGACACACAGAATCAGAGTAATTTATTTATTGCATATTCCTAATGTTTTTGCTATTCCAGAGCCAAATAACCATTGAAAGGATGATACCTTTGAACTGGGAAAATTATTTACTTTTACTAAGCTTCACAAACCTCTTCCCACAAATACTATAAGCAGCTATCCATTTTTTTTTTTTTAAGGAAAACTCATCCTGTCATCAACTTTGCACAGATACTTTGAAGGCTATAATGTGACATAATGAAGGGGCTTTGAAAGGGACATCAGAAGCAGCTTGTCTCATGCCCTTAACTTACAGATGAAGAAACAGTCTCAGAAAGGTTAGGGCTTTTCCAAAGTCGGCTCAGGTCACTGTTCTGCTGAGGGACAACCTTCCTCCTGATGCCTTGGCTGAAGCCCTGTTTGTTTGTTTTCCTAAATCATGTATACTAGTTTTTTTTTTATTTTCATGTTATTTATCATATGCCCATTGTAGTAGATATTTCACCAAAAAGTATTCGGTGATAATATTTTCAAAGAGCAAGATACCATTCCCACCAGGTTTTCATATTCATATATTTGAAGCCCTGTTGTTGAAGGCAAGTGCTGATGTGCCAAATCCGCAAGACGGTCTTCTTGCTTGGCAAATAATTGTTAATAAAATGTTTATTTGGGTAGACTCCTGGGTGCCTCTTAATGTGAAAGCCAAAAAACAGTGAGGACTGGTCATTGATTGAAAACATCTGCACCAAGACCTGGCACGTGGGAATTCCATTCCTCCTGGCTGAGACTTTACTTTCGAATGAGGTGGCGTGCATGGCATTTGTGCAGGAATGTGGTTTCTAGCGACGGCCTTGGAGGTCTGGCACGTTTGCTGCCTTCGTACCGTTATTTGGAAACTGATGTATTCTGTGGACCAGAAAAAAGATAGATCCTCCATTTCCACTTGTGTGGGTTAACAGACCCAGTTTTGAAATCTGTTAGCCAGAGAAACTTGGCTCCAGCCCAACCAGCCCATACATGATGATTTATTTTTTTCAGTGTTGTACATTATTACAATAATCCTAAGGAGCCTGGATGAAAATTGAACCTGCTCCCTTTGTTCTTTACTTTTTAATAAATGTCATATTTGATTACTACAAAATAATATTGGTAACTTCTATGTAAGTTATGAAGCAAAATAATAAAATGAGCACCTTGAACCACCACCTAACTTATGAACTAGAATGCTATTTTTCAAATTATGGTGGCAACCTGATCGTAGGTTACAAACTCCAGTTGTTTCTTAATGGCCTGGAAAATTAATATTAGAGTGTATGCAAATAGAAAGGATAAACAATTGTTTTGTGCTACTTGCAGTCCTATACCTCTACCATAGGTACCATCTTTCTGAATTTTTGTGTTTTTTATTTTCTTGCTCTAAAAATAGTTTACAACATACATGTGTAGTCTTATCAATTTTTTTAGATTTATTTTGTTTTGTACTCTATAAAAAATGATCAAAAAATGACATGTGGAATGAAGTTCTCTGTGACTTGCCTTTTTTCTGTCAGTGTTTTTTTTAAGATTGATTCTTATTGTTAAATACAATTATAGTTTATTCATTTTCACTACTATGTCATATTCTACTGAGTGACTTTTATACAATTTATCTATGTATTGTCCATCCCATGGACATTTGACTTGATTTACACTTTTTAAATTTTTCTATTATTATAAACAATGCTGCTATGAATATTCCTATACATGTCTCCTAGTCGCCTTAGCAAGAATTTCTCTAGCGTAGTATGTTAGGCAAGTGTTCAGTTTTACGAGATAATGAAAACATGTTTTCTAGAGTGAGAGTGTATCAATTTTCACTCACGCCTGCAGAATATAAGAATTCTCAGTTGCTTTACGTCCTTACCAACGTTTGGTATTTTTAGGTAAATAATCACCTAAATTTTTCCCATTTGACTCAATGCTTCCTCCAATTTTTATTTTGTTTCCTCTTATTTTTACATCTTTGATTACTAAAAATGAAATTTTAATAAAATACAATAAAAATACATTTAATTTCAATCACTCTTTAACATTACTCATCTGGACCTCAGTTTAATTAGTGGCTTAAACTGCTCCTTTTCTCTTTGTGTGCAGACAGTGCCGGAAAGAAACAAATTAAATGGACTTTACTTTAGAGATGGAAAGTGTCGAATTGACTACATTCTTGTGTACAGAAAATCCAACCCCCAGACTGAAAAGAGAGAAGTATTTGAAAGAAATATTAGAGCAGAAGGATTGCAAATGGAGAAAGAGGTAAATAGTTTGCTTGGATGAGAAAAAATATATGCATCTATTCATATCAAGAGGCAATTAAAAAAATAAGCAATTAGTCATAATGTTAACGGAACATTTCATTTAGTCAGAGTTTGCCAGTCTTCAGGGTTTGGGGAATGTTCCAGCAATTAGACTTTCACAGTACAATTTGCCTTTGAGATAATTTTAATGTCATTAAAATTTAATGTCATGGAACGTCAAAATTATATGAAGAAATAAAAGATCCAAATTGCCACATAATCTGAAATAATCAAAGTCCTTCCTCTGACCCATTCTGACTTTGTCAAAATTCTGATTCCCATCAAAACTAGATAGCTTTGTTCAACTCATGAAAGATTTGTTATTCGTAAGTACTCTCTCCATTCCTAGGGCTTCTTCTGTACAGGTCATTTCGTGATTCATTAGTTAAAACTCAAAAAGCATAATGCTTTTCTGAATAATACACATCATTAAAGCAATGATAAATTTCCCATTATGTATCCTAAAACATGATCCATCCCAAAGTGTTCACCAACCAGAATTTGAGCAGGGAGCTCCGAAGGATTATTCTGCCTTTCGTACAGTTGTGCTGCACACACAGAATTGACCATGCTGTTAGATGGACTGCTTGTATGATTTTGTCTGTATATGAAATAATGTTGTTGGTTATAATTTTAAAAAAATTTAATAATTAGATGTTTATTTGATGTGTACTAGAAAAATAGCATTTGGAAAAAGAGTGATGTCACCATATGGCAAAACTTCATAAAAACTTATCTAAGCATCTCTCCCCTCCCTACTTTTCCCAAAAAGTTCTTTTCTGGATGGCAGCTTCTGTATTTCTCCTTTTCCCCATAATCCTCTATACACTACAAACAGCTAGGTGTTCCTCTTCCTGGAACCTTCTTCCCAAGCAGCCTTTCCTGCTGCCTGGCTCCAGTCTTGCCCTGCCTTTGCGTAAGTGGCACAATTTGTCTCCAACTCAGCCTTTCAGCTCTGCTTTATGTCCCCACGTTCTCAGCCTCTCAGCGAGAGAAGGCGCCTTTTGCAGGTTCTCTTGCTTGGAAGGCAGCAAGAAAGTATAGACAGATTAATCTTTCCTTGCCACAGATAATTAAAATGCATGTCCCTTAGTTTAATAATAAACCAACCTGTACCTGTGTTGTGTTATTAAATTTAGAAACCATCGGAAGGATTCTTATTTAAATCAATATTTTATAAACAGCTACAGCAGAAAGATAACAATTTTAATGGCTATTTTAGCTTTCAGGAGTTCCGTCAACCTTTTGTAGAGTATAAAAGAATGAACTTAGTTCAAAGTGGAAAAAAAAAAGTAAACTGCAGGGAGTTTACTATGAACCCATGTACATCTGAAACGATTGACACTGAGTACATTTTATGAATTATTAGTATCTTCTTCATTAGTCATATGTCATGGTGTCCAACCATTGTAAGAAACATGTTTCACAGGCCGAGGTTTATGTTTCCAAATAGATAAAGATAGGCTCTGTAGTTCAGTCTAACATCCTTATCTCTTTTAACATTGAATTTCAAGAAACACGACTAGGAGAATCCTTAATTCATGATAAAAGTGAGGACATAGTCAAATTTAATCTTTCTAAAAACTTTTGCCTCAGCCTGGATAGTCAGCAGGTAAGTGCTTGCTTTGGTACCCTGAGTATTTAGTTTTCTGCCATTTAGCTTTTATATTAGCCCAGAGAAAGCAATTCACAGCAAAGTTCCCAAATGAATTATTAAGTCCAAGTGATTTGTTTCTTGTATCTACTTACTTAAAGTAATTCCCTTCTTAAAGGTAAATTAATATTTATTAATTCACATTTTCTATTTTTTGTTTTTAAAATTTTTATTTCTATGTCCATTATTGATCCTCTGGTACCTAGTTTGAAATCATTGTCATCAATAAGAGGATTATCCTTTTCTTTGTATAACTAATCAAGTTGTGGATTACTTGGAATGTGTGAGTAGCAGTTGTATTAATGGAGCACCCTCCCCCTTTAGAATCTTGTGGAACATGGGGAAAGACCCTTATCATTACAGTCATTGCACAATAGCTGTAATTAGATACATCATACCACCTTGATGATGTTTAATTCATTCAACAAATATGGCATACCCACTCTATGCCAGGCATTGCTTTAAGCACTAGGAACTCAGTAGCAACATATAAAACAGAAAAAAATCCCTGTCTTGTTGGAACTTAAGGACAAAATAAATAAATAACATATATAAAATATCACTAAATGCCAAGGAGAAAAAACTAAATCAGGACATATTGAGAGGGGCTTGTAATTTTATAAAAGTTGGTAAAGGGGGGTCTCTCTTCCATAGAAAGAGAAGAGCAGGTGCAAAGGCCCTGAAGGAGGAGCATTCCTGGTGTGTTTATGGAACAGTGAGGAGGCCAGTATGACTGGAGTTAATTGATCAAGTTGGAGAATAGTGAGAAATTACACCAACAAGGCAATGGAAGTCACATAACATCAGGCCTTAGTGGACACTGGAGGACTTTAGCTTTTCTCTGAGTGACATGGGAAGCCACTGGAGAGTTTTGAGCAGAGGTATGACAAGATATAGTTTTGTTTTATTAATGTCACTTTGGTTGCCTGTTAAGATTTGACTGTGGGAGGGGGAGAGGTGGCAAGAGCAGAAGCAGGGAGACTAGAATCCGTCCTATAAAACTGTTGTAAGAATCCAGGAAAGAGGTGATGGTGGCTTGGTCAAACACATAGCAGGGAAGATACTGAGAAGGGTAGAAAATAGAGCTGATGGGAGTTGCAGACAGATTGAATAAGCAGCGTAAGAGAAAAGAGTCACAGACAGGCTATTCATCTGCCAGATGGTATTTAGCTAAGCAGTTGAAAGAAAGGAGTTGCCATTTACAGGGATGCAGAGAAGAATGTGTCTCGTCGTAGACCTGTTAAGTTTGAGGTATCCCAGTGGAGATGTTGGGTAGGATAGAAGAGTCCGAACTTCAGGAAGAGATCCAGGCTAGAAATACACATTTGGATGAGATCTCCAAAGTAGTAACTGCATATAGGAAAGAGAAGAGGTCCAAGGATTGAGCCATGGGACACAACAGTGTTACAAATTTGGAGGATAAAGAGGAACCAGCATAAGAGACTAAGAAGGAGCCACTAAGGAAAATCTAGGGGTGTGGTGCCTGGAAGGAAGTGTTTAAGGAGGGAAGGAGCAATTGACTGTCTCAAATGCTGCTTATAGGATAAGGTCAGACTGAAAGTTAATCATTGGAGTTAGCAATGTGTAGGGTTTGGGTGAGCTGGACAAGAGAAGTTTCAGTGGAGAGGTGGAGGTAAAAGCATCATTAAAGGATATTCAAGACCGGGCGTTATGGCTCACACCTGTTATCCTAGCACTGTGGGAGGCCAAGACAGGTGGATCGTTTGAGCTCAGGAGTTCAAGACCAGCCTGAGCAAGAGTGAGACCCCATCTCTACTAAAAATAGAAAGATATTAGCTGGACAACTAAAAATATATAGAAAAAATTAGCCGGGCATGGTGGCGCATGCCTGTAATCCCATCTGCTCAAGAGGCTGAGGCAGAAGGATTGCTTGAGCCCAGGAGTTTGAGCTTGCTGTGAGCTAGGCTGATGCCACGGCACTCTAGCCTGGGCAACAGAGTGAGACTCTATCTCAAAAAAAAAAAAAAAGCATATTCAAGACAGAATGGGAGGAGAAAATATTTGGACAATGGGTATGAATAGCTCTTAGGTCTTTCTAGGAGTTTCACTATAAAGGAATGGAGAGAAATGGAGTAATAACTGAAGCATGAAGTTGTGTCAAGAAGGAGTTCTTTTTATTTAAGATGGGAGAAACTTCATGCTAATAAAAATTATCCATTTGAGAGGGAAAGTTGATGTGGGGGAAGAATGAAGGAAGAATTTTTGGAGCAATGTCCTTGAAGCAATAAAGAAAAGAATGACCACAGCTCTGCCCATTGGGTGGACCAATCTACCTGAATCTGTGCCCACAGATGCTACTTTCCCCCAGTGCCAAAGATATCCTGTCTGTGCCCCTAGCTGAGGCCAATCCTTCATTTTGTTCCCAAGATCGCATCCCCTCAATCCCACTCAAATGCATTGTCCCCCCCCAAAAATAAAAGTAAGCTTTAAAAACTGAAATGCACAAAACAATGCAATTTGTTGAAGCAGTTGTGTTTGTTTTTGTTTTTATTCACCTCTCAATTTAAAAATCTAACTGTAGTAAACACACACACACACACATCGCCCATGCACTCAAGGTTGAGTATCTTCAACATTTTTCTTTAAGATGACAGAAATAGTATTATTAAGATTTTTGTGCTCATATTTATTAACCACTTACTATTATTGTATCCATTTTACAGATGAGACAATTGAGACAAAGCAGTAACTTTCCCAAGCTGACTTAGCTAGTAAGAGAGAAAGTCAGGATTAAAACTAAGTATACTTTTTCTTTTCCCTTATATTGTGTTGATCCCTGATGTCTAAAGGTGAATCTCAGGGTTAAAGAGGTTAGGAGAAAGGCTGAGAGGACAGGTAGAGTTATGGAAAGGAAAGGGTAAAGGAACTAGGAAAATTGGGGGGAATAATGAAGTTGAGTGCTGCCCAGACTGTGGTTCTTATGCACTTTGGCTTCCAATAGCCATGGATTTGAATCTTGGCACAATCACTTAGAAGTTGAGTGGTTTTCAGCAATTTACCAAACTTTTCTCGATCTCAGTTTCCATTTTTAATAATGAAGATGATATCATTTACCATGAATTGTTGCGAGGATTAAGTGAACGTATATGTGAATACATAGTAGTGTAAGTCTTTGTTTTTTCTTTTTACTTTAATTTTTATTTCATAATATTATTTTCTTTTCAGTGTATTTATTCAGTTACCTTCTATTTATGTTAAATGAT
>CAUYSK010073142.1:0-36808 GCA_963575035.1 Avahi laniger
TCTAGTACCTCTTACACTTTCCTGGACTAAACTTAGGCCCATCATCCAAAGTGAGGCACCACAAGAGCAGAAGAACGGGATCCATTTGTACTCGCCATCAAATTGGTACTAACTGATCAACACTAGGGTGATCACATGGCAAAAATATTCTCCAGGGATTGGGGGATGGGGGGCGAATCTACAACTAAAGGACATGGGGAGCACTAAAAGGAGGGAAGGGCATGCCTTTAACCTGCATTTGGGTGAGGCAAAGATATAAAGTGTAACTAGAATGTTTGTACCCTCACAATACCTTGGAATAAAAAAAAAAAAAGAATAGCAAAGTTTAACAATCATCTAATGTCACCTCAACAACATCCATTAATTCATATTTAATAAGTTATGCTTATTTTGATCCTGTAACCAAATCAATGACAACTTTATCATTTCAATAATTAATCCACTATGCTGCTTAGTAATAATCGATACTTTCATTGGAGCACTGCCTTTCACATGTTCCATTATTTTCACTTTATCCTTCATAATTGTTCCTACAGTCGAGTGACTGAAGCCTAGTGCTTTCTCAGTGATTGATGGCATCTGGCCTTTCTCTGATTGCTTAATTATTTCTACTTGTGTTTCCACTGTAACCACCTTTCTCTTTGCTGCAGTCTCACCTGTACTTGCAGTGGACTTTTGCTTCAGAGGCATGGTCATAAGGATAAATACAGACTCACAAAATCAAATTAAAAAGTTAAGACAAGGTGATGCTGTAAGTGACCATGAGACCTGACACTAGCGTAAAGACACTGCTCCAATGAACTGCTTACGCCATGTGGGTTTGTTTACTTGCATGGAGGAAACTAGTTCCCAAATTACCAATTTAATCATTTAATTATAAATTATTCTTATAGGGATCCTTGGGAGCCCATTCATGAGTACAAAATGCCAAAAGTTGAGTCGTCCATACCCAGGTCTTCTGTAACCAGGGACTGCGTGTACCTGTAACCTAAGAAATGCATTAACTACTTAAAGTGTCTTTGGGTATTTTGACTTTCGATAGGATTTAATAAGAGGAGAGATTAAAACTTGATCCTCAATAAACATTTTGTGCTATAGATAATAGTGTAGATTTTATATCAAGTATATCAAAAAATTTTTAAGGATAGTGACGTATATTCTATAGTTAATATCTTTTAGATCTGAAAAATACAAGAGAAATTTTCCTGGAATTATAGAGACGAAAAAAACTATTTCTTTTTTCTCATGTGTGATTGTAAACCTTACTCAATTTCCAAAGTATGCATGCATTTATATATGTATGCATGAATGTATATATTTCTTTATCATACTCCATTTAATTTAACAACCAATTTTAAGTCATAGTCTCCCATTAGACATGGCTATGTTAAGGAGTGCCATCCATATTGAGTTAGGCCTCTTTTTTTAATCGAGGAAAATGCTGAGGTTCTACAAATCTGATAGATCTTGTCTAGACTGATAACTAAATTTAAATATCAAAGCCTTTGTTACGTACATCATTCAGAACCATCTCTTCTATAAAATAAGAAATCACATCCCACTTTAAAATACAATTACCTCTTTATAGATATCACTTTAAACATTACCTATTAAACTTTTGGAAACTAAAGTATGTATTTTAAATTTGTTTTCTGTGTGGTGAGAAATAGAGCTCCTCTGACCTATCACCCCATGCTTCTCTTGCACACACTTAAACCCAGAGCTTCTATAAATTCTGACATTCTATGATATTTTCTGTTGAAAATTTTTGGCAGGCACATGTTAATAAAGGTGGTGAATGCAGCAGAGTGTTAGTGATATCTGGAGAAGACAACTATTTTTGGCTCTAGAGGCCAGAGACAGAGGTAACAGAAAGTATGCACACACATCTCAAATCTGTAGAAATATGAATGTCAGAGGACTTCAAGCTTCACTAAACCATGAGGCTGGGAAATTAGGAGTTTGAAACAATTGCATTTAGCTCTCTTGGGAAGACAGGTCCTATCTGACTTGGACGTTATGAAGGAGGTATGTTTTATCTGGACATTTTTGACATATTTTTAGATGCAGTGATTCAATTTTTGGGTGATGGACATTTGTGAGTTCTGTGCTACCTCTTGGTGTCTCATGAAGCATAATCCTTTTACACATGCAGAATTTCAATAAATAAAACCACTCAACGCTTTAGGGTTAATGTTAGAAATATAAGATAGCCATCAAGGAGTATCTGCATAGGTCAAATTTTTTTTCATATGTTTATAAAATTTTCTGTGTGTTTCAATGAAAATTTTTTTCTATTATCTGGGATATAAACTAAATTTTTCATTACGTTTTAAGTGCATTGGCAAAGAATTTAAATTCATATTATTCCAATTTTTTATATTTTTATTTTATTTTCTCTGTGTGTTTTTAGGGGTCTGGATATTATGACGTGTACAGACAATTTATCATTTGCCTCTTTAAAATAATAGGTAATTGAATAATTGCAAGCAATGTTTTACTTGTGCTAACATGCTGCCCAAATTCTTGCATGTTTCAAAAGAAAGGCCACACTTTGGAAAATGTCCCTATGTAAATGAACCTTGAAAATATGGCATTTTTCTGTGTATGTACAAATAACATATTAATTGCCACATATTTTTCTAATTTTACATAGAGAAAAATCAATATTATACATAAATATAATATAAATTTAAAATAGATTCCAATATGTTATGTACTCTTATATACATCTAACATATGTCACTCAATATTCACATGATGAAACAGGAATACTTCTTACAGTTATTTCCCATCTTGAGGATGTCAAAATCCCTAAAAAGGATAATGTTAACAAAATTATACTTAACACTACTGAAAAGAAAGGTGCAGGTAGCATTGTGAGCCATCTGGAACTCCTAATGGATGTCTATAGAGCTCCCCACCCCCACACATACACAAACACAAGGCACTCCTTCTCTGTGTGGGGAACAGAAAACATCTGCTTAGTTTTTTCTTTTTGAAATGCTGCCAAGTATACATTAGAGCAGGTAGCATCAGGTTAAACTGTGTAACCAAAACTAAGCACTAATTGCCATTACCATATACACACTTTTTAATGACCATTGTATTTTATGTCAAAGAAAGTTTTAAATGTTGTTTTGTAAACATTATATATATAAGTGCTTGAACAACTTTGGGAGAAAAACACACTAACAGGAAAAACTACATTCATTTTTAGAAAATTTTCACCAGTAATTACAATTTTCTTTAATTAGATACCTACGCTTTTTTATTTGCATTTGCTTTATTTTTTCTTTACTTTTAAATATCTGGTTTCTCCAACCATCTTTTCTTAGGTCTTGTGGGAATAAAATTTTCACCAATATATTGTTTAACAGCTTTGCTCCATTTACTTGGGCATTTAGTCCAAGAAGATGAATTTGGAAGTTTATGACAGCATTTCTTCAAGTATATGACTACAAATGGTATCATATAACTCATAAATAATTATTCTCAAGAAAAATATGTAATTAAAAATTACAAGTAAAATTAATGTTTACTGATATCTCTAAATAATTTTATCAATAAAATATTTATCAGACTGTCCAAATGTGTATGAGCTTATTTTTAAAAAGTGCATTCATTTACAAGACCAATATTATAAATAAAATAGATTCTGATTACTTTATGTAAAGATTAAAGAGTTCACTTAATAAGAGAGCTACACATAAATGAGTTTTTGTATCTGTGGTTGAATCAAAATAAGTTTAGAATATTTATACTTCTCTCTTTCCTTTTATTTCAGTAAATATCCAGTTACAATATTGTGTTTAACTATCATAACCTTCCAAGAGCCATAAAAAATGCTATCACTAATAATTATGCTATTGATCATATATACTATATTTTTATTTTGGTATAATTCAACATTTTAGAATCTCAGAATCAGTAAGAAATGGTTTACACACTTTGACCTATTTTCTTCAATATTTCTATTTTAAAATATTTTCTATTAATGATTACTTTTAAACATTTCCAAATATGTTTCCTAAACAAAGAAATTATCTTTTCACTGCTTTCAGTATGTTTGGAGGCACTTCTACAACAGAAACATGAAGAGTTACACAGACTTCTCGCCAGCAAAACAACCATAACTGTTGAAAATTATATGAAAATTTTTTTAAAAAACATTTAAAGTCTCTGAAAAGTGTCTTAATGGCATACAGGAAATGGAGAAATGTTTATTCAAGATAAGCTCCTAAATCTCTTAAGAACAACAGTCTGTGACATTTAAGCCACTGAGCCTCTCTATTTCACTCCTTTTTTCCATATTTAGTGAAATGAAAGCCCTACTCCCTGTTGATGCAGCCAATAATACAGGGCTCCCTGTCCTTCCAACTCCCAGTCTAGGACTACAGTATTTCCTGGAGGAACAGGCTTCCAGCATTTCTCATCTCCCACCTCAGATCCATGGTGCAGAAGCTCTGTTCTAGACAAAGGCAGCTTAGAGGGTTGGGGCTACCATCCTGTACCCAACCCTCTTGTAGGTTGAAAGCTCTATACCAGGGGCAGCAAGCCAAATACCAGACCCCAATTTTCCTCATCCTAGCTCACAGACATTTCATTTCAGCAGAGGCGGGTAAGGAAGATCACAGGCTGTTACAGCTGCACAGTGCCATGCCAGTAAGGCAGGGGAGTCACTCTGAGAAAACTGGGCCACTGTGTCCACTCCCAGATCCAGGGCAGCAGAATGGGGTGGGGGGATGAGAGAGAGAGAAAGCATGAGAACAAGAACTCCATAGCTATCTTAAAATAAGGACTTTATTTAGAACAGCATATCAGGAATTTCAAGACTAAGGGCACTGTTGTAAACAATGGAGATTTTGGTAGTAAGCAATTAAGAGGAGCTGATAGTTAAATGAAAGCAACAAGCTAATTTGTAGACCAAGTAGAGAGCCATGGAAAGAGACAGCTGAGAAGAGTTCTCCTGGAATTAGAATAAACTGCAAAAACTATCCTCAAAACTAGCCCTGCGAAGGGGCCCAGATAAGACGATAGAACAATTTGTGCTCCAGGGTGTTGTAAAAAACTGTAATCCTCTTACAACTAGTGCAAAGTAATAGCTACATGTGATACCAACAGAGGCAGACATCTTAAAAGAGGGCTCTGACAAAGAAGTAATCTAATAGAGCCTTATTAAAACTGTCCTTATCCTAGGGGAAATATGCATATGCCCAAGGCTGGGCCCTCTGGGAAAGGAAAACAAAGGATATACACTGCATGGGAAATGCTGAAATATAGTTCAGGAAGTTACTAAACAAGCAAGAAAGCAAACAACAGCAAAAGAATTGTATCTAAAGATCTAAAGTTGCTATTTATGTTACCTAAAATGTTTGGTTTTCAACAAAATATTATAAAACATGCAAAGAAAGAGGAAAGTATGACCTACACAAAGAAATCAGACAGAGAAGAGAAATTGCCTTTAACAATGTCTATATGTCAGATAGCAGATAAAACTTCAAAAGAGAAATTATATTCAAAGAACTAAAAGATAGCATGCTTAAAGGGAAAGAACAGATATGATAACAAAATCTCATGAAATAGAAATAGCAGTAAGAAAATGGAAATTATTTTAAAAAAGGAGAACAAAAAAATGGAAATTCCAAACGTGAAAATTTTAATAACTTAAATGAAATGTTCACTAGGCAGACAAACTAGTAGATTTTCACTAGAAGAATAAAATATTAATGCACTTGAAGATAAATAAATGGAAATGACGCATTATAAAAAATAAAATAACTAAGGAAGGAATAAAAAGGAACAGAGCCTCAGAGGGTTGTAGAACATCATTAAACACATCAATATACATGAAGTGGGAGTACTGGGAAGAGATAATAAAGAGAAACAAGGAAAAATTAAAGAAATACCAGCTTTAAACTTTCTAAATTTTCCAAAAATTTAATCTGCAGATCTCAATAAACTTCAAGTAGGATAACAGTAAAACTATCCACATGCAGATACATTACAGCAAAAATGTTGAATACTAAAGACAAAGAGTTAAAATTTTAAAAAATGAGCAAAATAGCTCATCATGTAAAAGGAAGATCTAGTAAGAGTAACAGCTGAATTCTCATTAAAAGCAATGAAGGCAAGAGGGCCGTGGGATAACATATTCAACGTGCTGAAAACCAAGCAGAAAAAAAACAAAAACAAAAAACAGCTTGTCAAACAAAAATATACATTTTTGAAACAAAACAAAACTTTCTTTCAAAAACGTGAAATGAAAACAGATCCAGATAAAGAAAAACTGAGAAATTTGTTGCTAGCAGACCTACCTTAGAGAAACACTAAACTTCGGGCTGAAGCTTCAGGTTGAAAGCAAGTGATCCCCAGTGGTAACTTAAATCCATAAAAAATTCAGGCACTCTGATAAAGTAATTATGTGATTATAAAAGATAACATAAATGTATATTTCTTCTATTTTTCTTCTTTTACTTGATTTTTTGAAATGTTTAAAACATCATGTATATTATCGTATTGTGGGTGTTTAACATACATATACATGTAATACATTTGACAATAATACATAAACAAAGTGAGTGGAAACAAAGTTATATTGAAATAAGAAAATGACATAATGCTGCTATTGAATTCGTGGAAACAAATGGAGAAAACCAGAAATGGTAAATATGAAGTTTAATATAAGAAATTCCGTAAATATATACTTACTCCCTTTGCTTCTTTCAGCTCTTTTAAGGATATAAAATTAAAGAAAGTAATAATTATAACACCATATTTTGGGTTTACAGCTTATATAGATGTGATATGTTTAACAATAATAAGACCAAAAGGAGGAAGAGGGAAAAAGCTATAGCATATTTCATTATCTCACTGGGATTAGGTTAGTATAAATCTGAAGTATGTTCTTATAAGTTTATATGTATATATAAAATTATAATATGTGGCTGAGCAAAACTCAAAATACCAAAAAACATTATTAAAAGAATTAAAATTTTACACTAGAAAATATTGACTTAATGTGAATGAAAGCAATAAAGAAGAAACAGAAATAAAAAATACATGAGGCATAGGAAACAAAAAATAAAATGTCAAACATAAATTCAGCTATATCAATAATGGCATTATATATTAATGGGTTAAATAATTGAATTAAAAAAACCCAGAAATTGTCAAACTAGATTTTTGAAAAAAGACTCAACCACACCTGTGTCCAGGAGACACATTTATATTCAAAGTTATAAATAAGTGGAAAGCACAAGAAAAGAAAAAGATATATCATGAAAAGTGAAACCATAGAAAGCTAGAGTGGCTTTACTAATAACAGAAAAAAGACTTAAAACTAAAAAAAGTCACTGAAATGAAGAGAGCATTGACAATGATAAAAGTGTAAATCCATTGGGAAGACATATCACTTATAAATATGTATGTACCTAATAATAGAGCCTCAAAATACATGAATCAAAACTGATAGAATTGATGTGGGAAACTGCTAGTTTAACAATAATAATTAGAGGCTGAACACAGAGACTCAAGCCTGTAATTCCAGCACTTTGGGATGCCAAGGTGGGAGAATTGCTTGAGCTCAAGAGTTGGAGACCAGCCTGAGCAAGAGTGAGATACCTGTCTCCACTAAAAAGAGAAAAATATATTGTGGCATGTGCCTCTAGTCCTAGCTACTCAGGAGGCTGAGGAAGGAGGATCCCTTGAGCCCAGGAATTTGAGGTTGCACTGAGCTATGATGATGCCACTGCACTCTACCCAGGGCAACAAAGTGAAATTATGTCTCAAAAAACAAAAACAAAGACATGCAAACGAACAAAAAAAAAAAAAAAACCAATAACGGAGAATCCAATATCCCAATTTTTTATTTTGAAATATTAAGGGGGTACAAATGTTTTTATTGTGTGGATACCTTGTATAATTCTCAAGTCAGAGTTTTTAATATGCCCATCACCAGAAGAGTATTAGTTGTACTTGATAGGTAAGTTTTCATCCCTCACTCCCCTCTCATCCTCCCCCCTTCTTAGTTTCCAATGCTCCTTAAAACTCTTGGTACCCATGTGTTTCCATTGTTTAACTCCTACTTACTAGTGAGAACATGTGATATTTGTTTTTCCATTCCTGAGATACTTCATTTAGGATAATAATCTTCAGTTCCAAGAAAGTTGCTGCAGAAGACGTTATTTTATTTCTTTTTATGGCCAAGTGACACTCCGTGGTGTGTGTGTGTGTATTATATATATATATAATATATATTATATATAATATAATATATATAATATATATAATATATATTATATATATTATATATTATATATATAATATATATTATATATATAATACACACACATATATATATTCATTATCCACTCATGTTTTTCCATTTGTTTGTGTCATCTTTGATATCTTTCATCAATGTTTTGTAGTTCTCCTTGTAAAGAGTTTTCACCTCTTTCTTTAAGTAGGTATTTTAAAGGGTATTGAGTCCTTGATTTGACTCTCAGCTTGACTGTTACTAGGATAGAGAAATGTTACTGATTTTTGTACATTGATTTTGTAACCCAAGACTTTGCTAAATTTATGTATCAGTTCTGGGAGTCTTTTGGTGGAATATTTAGGTTTTTCTAGATAAATGATCATATTATCAGTGAAAAGTGATAGTTTGATCTCGTCTTTCCCAATTTGTATGTACGTTATTTCATTATCTTGTCTGATTGCCCTGGCTAGGACTTCAAATACTATGTTGAATAAAAATGGTGACAGTAGTCTCACTTGTCTTGTTCCAGTTCTTTGGGAGAATACTTTCAACTTTTCCCCATTCAGTATAATGTTTTCTGTGGGTTTGTCATATATAGCTTTTATAATTTTGAGGTATATTTCTTCAATACTGAGTCTTTTGAGGGTTTTTATCATGAAAGGATGCTAGATTTTATCAAATGCTTTTTCTGCATGTATTAAGATGATCATATGGCCTTTGTTTTTGCTTCTGTTTATGTGGTGAATTATGTTTATTAATTTGTATATTTTGAATCATATTTGCATCCCTGAGGTGAAATCCACCTGATCATAATCAATTATCTTTTTGATGTGCTGTTGAACTTGGTTTGCTAGTATTTTGTTGAAGATTTTTGCATCTATGTTCATAAGGGATATTGGCTTGTAGTTTTCAGTTTTTGTAGTGTCTTTTCCTGGCTTTGATCTCATGGTGATACAAACAAATGGAAAAACATCCCATTCTCATGGGTTGAAGGAATCAACATCATTAAAAAGTCCATACTGCCCAAAAGGGTTCACAGACTCAATGTAATTCCGATTAAAATACCAATGTCATTTTTCACAGATCTAGAAAAAGTAATTTTAAATTTCATATAGAGTCAAAAAAGAGCTTAAATGGCCAAAGTAATCTTATGCAAAAAGAACAAATCTGGAGGCATCACATACCTAACTTAAATTATACCATGAGGCTACAGTAACCAAAACAGCATGGTATTATTATAAAGATAGATACAGACCAGTGGAATAGAATAGAGAATGAAGAAATAAAACAATATAGCTATGACCAACTGATTTTTGACAAAGCAGACAACAGCATATACAGGGAAAAGAAAGCCCTACTCAATAAATTGTGCTGGGAAAACTGGACGGGCACATGTAGAAAAATGAAACTGGATTCCTATCGCTCACCTCATACAAAAATTAAGGTGGATTAAAAACTTAAATATAAAACCTGAAACCTTAAAAATTCTAGAAGAAAACATAGAAAAAACTCTTCTAGACATTGGCCTAGGCAAAGAATTTATGACTAAGACCTCAAACACAAGTACAAAAATAGCAAAAATAGATGTGATAGAAAGAGAGAGAGAAAGAGAGAGAGAATGAAAGAATTGGAAATGAGAAAAAGATTTGAATAGCTATTTCTCCAAAGAAGATATGCAAATGACCAATAAGCACATGGAAGGATGCTCAGCATCACCGGAAGTTAGGGAAATGCAAAATCAAAACCATAATGACATATCACTTTATATGTATTAGGCCATTAGCGTGGCTATAATCAAAAAGATAGAAGTATTGAAAAGGATGTGGAGAAAATGAATTTCTCATACATTGTTGATGGGAAGGTAAAATGGGGCAAGCATTTTGGAAAATAGTCTGGCAGTTCTTCAAGAAGTCAAATATGGAAATACTATATAATCCAGCAATTCCACTCACAGTACGTACTCAAGAGAAATGACAACATGCATTCATATGAAAACTTGTATTCAGATGGTCATGACAGCATTATTTGTAATATTCAGTAGTAGAAACAACCCAACTGCCCATGTACCAATGAATAGATAAAAAAATGTGGTATCTATAACTATACCATGAAAAGTTATTTGGCAAAACCAAGGGATCAAGTATTGATATAGGCAACAGTATAAATGAACCTTGGAAACCTTATGCTAAGTGAAAGAAGCCAGTCACAAAAGAACATATTTATATGGTTCAACATATACAAAATTTCCAGAATAGACAAATCCATGGAGACAGAAAATAAATCGGTGGTTTCTTACAGTGGGCCAAAATGGGAATAGGAAGTCACTGTTAATAGGTTATGAGGCTTCATTTTGGGGTGATGAAAATAGTCTCAAATTGTTAGTGCTGATGGTTGGACCACTCTGAATATATGGTAAACCTTTGATTTATACACTATAAAAGGGTTAGTTGTATGGTATGTGAATACTAGCTTAATAAAGAAGTTAAACATTTTATTCAGTTTGTCTAATGATGCCTTTTAATCCCTACATAACCATATGTATTTTACTGTTTCTTTTTGTATTATTTAACTGAATAAATTTGAGTTCTAGGCTTCCTAATTCTCTCTGAAACTCATTCTATTTTCTATACTAGTTGCCATGTTCATATATAATTTTAATGAATATTCTTTCAATTATTTTTCTTTCTTCCACGTTGTTATAGAAATATGTTTCATCTCCTATCACATATCATCATGAATATTCACTGTGTTCTTACAATCAACAAGACAACTTTGACCACTTTGCAAAATGTTAACTGGGTGTCTTTCTTTACTTTTATATGATTATCTAAGATAAGGCCAAATTCCCTCATTGTTTTTAGTAATTTTACCACAGCACTGAATGCCACTGTGAACCTGGTCCTGTGGAAAATGCTTTGTATTCAATACTGTGTGCCAGTGTTTTAGGTCCTGCTTTACAGATAAAGATACTATGCTGTCATACTAGTTTACTAGGGCCACCTTAATAAATCACCACAAACGTGGTGTCTTAAAAACAGAAATTTATTCCCTCACAGTTCTGGAGGCCAGAGCTCTGAAATCAAGTTGTTGGCAAGGCCATGCTCTCTCTTAAGGCTGTAAGGGATAATCCTTCCGGCTTCTTGTGGTTCTGGCATTCCATGGTTTATGGCAACATAACTCTAATTTGCCTCCATGTTCACATGGCCTCCTGCCCTGTCTCTCTGTGTCCTCCCTTCTTATATGGAAGCAAGTCATTGGATTTAGGGTCTATACAAAATCCAGGATGATTTTATTGGTAGCTGCTCAACTATTTGCAACTGTGAAGATCCTGTGTTCGAATACAGTCACATTCTGAAGTTCCTGGAGGACATGGATTTTGGGAGACACTCCTTAATCTATTACAGACGTGAAAATTTAAGTAATGGAAATTGCATACATCAGAAATACTGGTTTGAATAGGTTTCCACCATTTACTGGCTGTGGAATTTGGGGCAAAGTACTTAAACCTTATTAATCCAGTATTCTCATTGGGGATTAAAAAATAGTGATAATAATTCCTGTCTCATAAGGTAGTTATGAGGATCAAAATTATGCATATAAAATGTCTAAGACTCTGACTTGGAAATAGGGAGCATTTGATTAATGAGGATTTTTAAAAAATAAATTGTTCAAAGTAAAATTTTAATAATAGGATGTAGATCAAGGGTTTAAATTCCAGTGTCCCTGATGCAAAAACACTTTCCCACTGATTTTATTCTCCTGGCACATGTGGAATTGAATTAAAATGTTAAGTCCACTAGGAGACTGTGCAGACAAGATCCTTTTAAGTGAAGTATGTTTATATGTTTATTTTAATATTAGTTACGGTTTGTGGTTATTCCATTTAAGATAAGTTGCTAATGGCCTCTGATTCAACTTTTGCATAAACAGGGCAAAATGCCTATCATATGTAACACAATTGGAGAGCTTCCAGAACCACAAACCATGAATGATTCTAAGGAATCTCTTATAAGAAAGTGCACATTAAAATGGTGATTACAAATAATAATCAAAATCAAAGCACATCTTTAAAAAATGAGAATCTATATTATCTTACAATGCCTTAAGTTAGGAAGTTTTAAAATATATTTGTTCAAAGAGTGACAATTAAGGCACTAGATACTAAATTATAATATTTGAGACAAATAAATTCAACTGATAATTGTTGGGACACCTGTAGCAATTTAATTAATACAATTACAATTATGCATATTTTATAATTTTGTTAGTCAAACCATTTCACAATTTCCTTTGCCCCTTTATGCTTATTCATGTTCTCATTAAAAACCATATTTCTTGAATTACAATATTCAGTAAAAGAGACGTCATTTAAGACTGTCTTTTCACACAGTGAAATATTATATGGCTGTTAAAGTTAACTAATTAACTTTAGCATTAATTAACTTCAGCATGAATCAACAAGAGTAAGTCTCAGAAACTTAAGTTGAGTGACAAAAACAAAGTGCAAAAAGAATTATATGCATTTAATTTGAAATGTCAATGCTGTATATTGCTTACATATATACAAAACTCTTGCATTAAAAGTACGACACGTGTATGAGATTGGGCACACCAATGTCAGCAATAATTACCTCTGACGAGTTCAGGTGAAGGATGAAGTGAGTATGTGTGGGACTTTAGCTGAATTGTTAACACTTTATTGTCTTGAAAGAGAAAGAGAAGGTGAGAAAGGTCTGAAGCAAATATAGCAAAATATTGACTTCTGTTAAGTCTTGGATTTATAGAAGAGTGTCTGCTTTAGTATTTTCTCTATATTATATACCATCTTTTAAAAAGTGTGACATTGATTTAGCCACCAAATTGAGGCAAATCTATTGACAGATCCTGTCTAATGAAAACAAACATGAAATAAAAAAAGGTGTACTAAGTACCAATGCACACCAAAAAAATTCATCTCATCTTAAAAGATGACAAATCCAATGGACAAAATCTTTGCCTTCATTTTTCAAAAAAGAAGAAAATGCCCATAATTTTCGTAAGACATTTGTTCTCTCTTCTTTCTTTTTCCCAAGACACAGAGTCTTACTTTGAGCAGAAACTGAGTAGAAACTTACTTTGAGGACAAGCCAAGCCACTGGCACCACTGATCTTAAACAGGGTCCTGACTGTCTCGTGGCAACGTGTGGCTCAGCATGCAGAAAAGTTAGTGTGGTTGGTGGACTTCACTTCTCCCCTTGCTCCTACAATGTGCACATGGCGCTCACATGGTACTGCTGCAGAACTTCATGTGTGACATGAAGCTAATTAAAAATCAAAAATGTTATCTTTTGTGGAAAAAGTAAAAAGATATTGAGCTAAACAGAAAAATGAAGAGATACTGCTTATTTGGGACTTGAGAATTTTAGAAAATCTACTGTAATATCCAAAGAATGATCTCAAACAATTTCAATCAAATGCCTCTCATTTCCACACAGAATTGAAGAATAAAGTTTATATTGCTTTAAATCCATTTAGATAGACTTGGAGAATACTTGAAACAGAAGCTATCAAAAGAAGGTAAAGTAGATTACGGAATCCTCATTGGTTTAAATATTAAAACATCAAATTATTAACTATATTAGAAAGTGTAGTGTCTGCCTTCCTGTTACAGAATCCAGGTGACGAAACTAATAGACACCTGTGTCTTTTAAATTAGAAAATAATCCTATAATTGGGAAACTAATCCTTACTGCTGGCAAGATATATCTGAATTATGACATAGTAGATGAAACAACTAGTATTAGTTGCAAATTCTCAGTCTCCATTGTTAATCTTATGTGTTAAGAAAGAAGAATTTGATCAAATTAAGAATATATAATTTAGTTTACACTACTTATTTAAAAATAATTGTCTATATCTTCTTTGGTGTATTGATGCTATGTAGATACAAGTGTCCAAATTATTTCTTTACATTAATTAGCTGCTAAGCCGCGCATGTGTGTGTATAGTGTTAGTTTATATACATATATAGTATTATATACATATAACATGTTATATATATATATATATACACATATTTATGGTGTTAGTTTCTACCTATTTGAGGGTGACTAATTTAATTTTGTAATTTACTATCTGATTCAGGAGAATAATATTAATAGTCTTGATTGAAAAAAACTTGGTGTGACTAGTAATTTTATTCAAGTTATAATCTTCTTGAGTAATTTTATACTGAAAAGAGAAAGTATTACTTAATTGAAATAAACCTAAGAACATCTAGAGACTAGTCACAATATCTGATTTAGAATGACCTTGGATTAATTAATTTGTACATTTTCTTATGTCTGCTAAAAGTTAACCTCATCCTAAGTGAATGGGAAGAAAAATGAGGGAAAGAGTAGAGGTACAGGTTGGCCATTTTGAGTCCTGAGGGAAATCTACTGAGCTAATAAAAATGTTTACTAAACCAGTTCTAATTTCCTTTAGAATTGCTTTTAAAGATGGTTTTTTGCACTGCTGCGTGTCAAACTTAACATTCTGGAAAATCATTTTAAGGTTATTTTCTGTGAATTTTTAAAATCTTTTCACCAACACATTCTTTTTGATTTAGCAAATATTCTGACTTTTATAATACAAAATACACCTAATAACCATATGATTTCTAGGTCACTGTTAGAATAATAATATTTTTCTTTGCATTTTCTTTCTCTGAAGATTCTTTAACTTTTCATATAGTCTTAAGATAAGTATTCTGGTAACAAATTTAAATTTTATATCTTTTATTTCTTTCTGTTTAGCATCAATAAGTTAGCTTTAAAAATGATACCCACATATATGAACCAATAAAGTATATATTAGAATTGTTAATATAATGGTACCACCAAAAGACATTAAACCAAGAAAAGATGGCAGAGAGGAATTTCCTACCTCTGTACACTGACTTAGCTAATATTTTTCTCTACTTTCCTTCCATGCTGATTTGCTCAAAGTTCCTCAAACATGCCAACTCTTTCTGGCTTCAGGTCTTTTGCATTTCCTTTTCTTTGTGCTTGTAATGCTTCTCACATGGCCCTATATTCAAATTAATCCATTACTTCCCATGACCGTCTCCATCGACATTCACATCTCACTTAAAATGCCTCTCCCTCAGAGAAGACTTCCATCACTGCCTGTCGCTTATCACCATCTGCAATTATTTATTTCTTTATCTGCTTATTGTATGACTTTTCTCCCTTTCCAGCCCCTCTTCCCAAATCCAACAGTAGAATAAACATAAAGCAAACAAGGATCCTGACTCTTGTTCACCACTCTATTTCTAGATATTAAAACAGTATTTGACACATACAAGGAACTCAATACATATTATTGATTTATGGAATAATTTTTAAATAGGAATAATTATTATTAAATGAACTTTAAGATTACATTTTTCACTTAATTGCGATATATTTTTCTAGTTTGCTTCTTCTATATTTTTCTTATACAGAAATGTGAATATAAGCAGAGCCAACAAATCACATTATATAGATTCTATTCTACTTTATTTACATTATAGGCATGGAAACAAAAGACCAGATAGAACATTATAATTTCCTTATAATCACACCTGCTAACATCAAATATAGAAGTAGAACTTTGCTCTCTACCAGAATCGTTGCTTTCATAGAACATGCTGAAATCTAGTTAAAATGCTAAATGAATACTTCTACTTATTTTGAAAAAAGAAAAGTTAAATAGTAGAAATGGCATGGGTATTGGATTCAAAAGAACTGATTTTCAATCTCTACATGTATCTTACTAGCAGTGTGATCCCAAGACATTTAACTGTTCTGAGATTCAGATATTGTAAATGAAAAGCCTAGCATTTCTTTGAGGCTGAAATAAGAAAATGTATTCAAAGTGCCTAGTAGAGTTTCCAATAGTTAATAGACTCTCAATACGGCCATGCATCACTTAATGATGGGGATAAATCTGAGAAGTGCATTGTTAGGCAATTTTGCTGTTGTTCAAACATCATGGAGCATACTTGATGGAATAGCTTGCTATAAAACTTAGCTATGTGGTATAACCTGTCACTCCTAGGCTACAAACCTGTGCAGAATGTTACTGCACTGAATACTGCAGGCAATTGCAGCATAATGGCAAGTATTTGTGTACCTAAACATAGAAAAACTACAATAAAAATTATAATCTTGTGAGACCACTGTCAAATATGTGGTCTGTCATCGACCAAAACATCATGATGTAGTACATGACTTTATATGGTATTTTGCTGTTATCATGTTAACAGGCAAGGTAATTTTCATGATTCTAGCTTATTGACATCAAGAATTGTGTCATTCTCCTTCCAAATCTCTGTTCTATTACAAAACTGGGAACATTACCCATCACTGCCTCAGGTTATGCTATTTGAACACTCATTGTTACCTCCATGGCTTCATTATAGCACCATGAAGTCCTTAAATTAAATAGAAGGTGTAAAGATTATTGTTCATTGATTATCTCAATTTTTGTTTATTTGCACTTTGTTTTTGCCTCATTAAATTTCAATCAAAACTAAAACTGCAAAGAAGAAAAGGTGGTGGTTCCCATTCAATAGGACCTTGGAGGAGGCTACCTGAGAAAAGCCTCTTTTGTTTTCCTAAAGAAAGATTTGGGGAGTCAGGAGGAAGGATTCTCCCACTTTAACCAAGAGAACGTGGCAGTGCTTGCATTGTCAGTTTGTCTCAGTCTTTGTGACCTTTAAACTTCCATTAAATGCCATTAAGTATTGAGTAAAACCTAAATCTTTTGCCTAAAGAGTTATGAGAACATCGTCACTTGATAAATTGCTTCCTAATTATTCAAAGCTACTATTGTCTCTTCGTTGGACCCGTAAAACATATGGCTGAAATAGAGTTGAATTAAAGTGCAGAAAGGACCCAGTGAATCCTTTAAGGTGTAATGTTTAATTTGAGCTTCAGAATTTCTACATGAGGCTAGTACCCTAACACTGCACAAAAAATACTTAGAACAAAAGATTTTAATTTTTTTCTCCTAAGATCCAGCATATTCATTACCTTCTTCCTCTTCAGTGCCTGAATCTCTTATGTACATAAGATCGTGCATAATGCCCATAACTGGCAACATACACAATGGTTGGTAACTGTCACTAGCTGGCAAGACACCCTGTTTCTGAATTCAAGGCTCGTGTGGTAAGAGTGGTTTTTAAGACGGGAAAGAACAAGACCAACCAAGCATTGTAAGTAATGATTTAGTGCAATTTATTTGGAAAGTAGTTAATAAATAATGGCAGTGCTATAATTTTGCTTTCGAGATGTTTAATGTATGGGCTTTGAAGGCCCCAGCCTCTCCTAAAGCCAAGCAACCAGCCACTGGGCTGCAGCCAGGCAGCATTCAAAGACCACTGCTTCAGTTAGCTCCCCCCTACTTAGAACAGGTACTTATTGCCAGTAGCGATAAGTTAATCAACTAATGAGTCGATTAAAGAGGTAATTAAAGTGTAAAACAGCAGGAAGGGGACTCGCTTTTAAAAGATGCTGTAATACTTAAGGTTAAGTCAAATCAGCTTACTTAAAATTGCATCAGGTCTGTCTAAAATAAAATTTTCATGTGGCTCTTGTAGCTCGTGAGTTCTGCCGAATTAGTTGACATAATCAGTATGGCTGTTTACTATTTCCATATAATCGGTGGAAAACTTAGTCAATCTTTTTTTTAATACTCTATGAGGGCCACACTGTGTTACAAACTAAAAAGTATGCAGGAAAGAAAAAAGCTGATTTAAAGTGTACTTTGTTTTTAATAATTGTGCCAAGATTATGTGGATCAATTGTTCACTTAACCAACTTTCTTTGTAGCACTTTGTGGAGGAATAAATGCACATAAACTATACTTTGACAATATCTGCATGCTCCTTGAAGTAGTTGGATGATTTTTAAGGGTAATGTTTACTATATCTCTGAGGCAATTCTTTTATGTGAACACAACTTTGAAATTATAATGGAAATCAATGGAATTATATGATTAAATGCACAAGTACTCAATCAGATGCACATTTTTCTAGAATGTATATTTGTATCACATTGCTTGATACACAGTACATTACTACTTGGTGGCTGGAGACATTCTTACGTTTGTTCCAAAGGTATCTGTCTACTAAGTGTAATTAGTTTACATTTTAGCAGAATATCTTTAGTTTTCTGTCTTCATTACCCTCTGTAAACAAAGAGACTATGTATTGTTGTCCCATTTTTCAGATTAAAAAAATCTGGGGTACAAAGCAATTATGTATCTTGCTTAAAGTCATAGAATACCTAACTGGCATAGTGAGAGTTCATAGGTTGATCTCAAGCTACTTGTGTACACTGTTAATGACTGGATTTTGGTGTTAGCAAAAACTTACAACAATTAATGTAACTTTTAAAAATATTGTGAATACCTTGTGGAGAAGGGAAATTTTAATGAGGCAGGAAATTTACTCATCCATTTCTGTCTAAGTAGAATAATGAAAAAAGGTGTGTTTGAAATCCCTTTATTATTTTAGTAGATCTGATGGAATATATTACAATTTCAGTCTCTTTCTTGGAAATCAATATTGTATCTATATTAAATTTGACTGCCAAAAGTGACCTTCCTCTGACACTGCCTTTGGCCTTACCTATAACACAGTTGTGTCTATCTATAAATCAATTAATACTCAGGTGATATTTTATACCTAATCCCATGTACATGCGGGAATAACTAGACAAATTGCAGCCTGGGCCAGAGCAATGATTCTCAAATTTAGCATACATAGGAATCATTCAGAGTGCTTGCTGAAACAGATCATTTAGCTTCCTTTCAGGGTTTCTGAGATAGTAGGTCTGGAATGGGGCTTAAGAATTTGCATTTCTAACAAATCATCAGGTGACGCTGATGTTGCTGATCAGGAGACCACACTTTGAAGAGCATTGGTGTGGAAGAAAGAGCAAATTCTTTGGAAATGAAATATCCAGAGTTGAATCCCATTTTTGCTGCCTCAATGTATGTATAATTTGGGGCAAGACACTTTATTTCTATAAATCTGTTAATTTATCTATAAAAATTTAAATCCATCTCACCTTCATCTTGGAAAATTAAAGTCAGTCAATGAATACTGCATGGTATTTTACATAGGTATTTAGATATTCCCTTTTGGAGTGCTTCCTTTAACAACTTATAAAAATATTTTTTGTTCTATTAGGCATACTCACTCTTTGTCTGTTAGGCTGTATATATTCTTTTTAAAGTCTGCCACTCTTATTTTGTATTTTATTTTATAAACCTCTCCTAATATTAAAGATATTTTAATTGATAATCAAAATCAATATAGTCCCTATGTTTTCTGACTTTGTCTCAATATCCAATGCATATGCACTCATATTTTCTTCTAGTAAATTTATGTTTTAATTTTTACTCTTTAATCGATCTAATGATTTGTAGTTAATGTTTGTATATATGTGTATATTAAAGAGAGAGAGAAAGAGAAGGATAATCCAGACCCAAATAAACTCCTAACTAGGTGGACTCAATGTACATGTTAAAGGTCTGACAAGAGAAGAGGTGTTTTAATTTCTGGCAAAAATAGTACTTACCACAGTCCTTATCATTTTTCAGTACATGATATTCAGAATCCAATTAAGAAATACAAGGCATTAAAAATGCCTTAAAAAAAGCATTATTCATTGTCAAGAGATAAAGCAATCCATCTTACAAAACTTATGTATCATACAAGAATTTTAAAATAACTATGAATAGCATATTTTCAAAATCTAGTGGAGAAGGTAGTAGACTTGAGTGAAGAGAAGAGGTATTTCGGTAGTGGCATCAAGCTATTAAAAATAAATATAAATGCTAGATATAGATCACCATATCAGAAATGAAGAAATCCATCAAAGTGCTCATCAGCTAATACTCCATGGTTGAAGATGGGTCAAAAAAATTTCTAAAATGAAAAATGAAGAGAATAAAGAATGAAAAAAAAAACTGAGTTCAAGAGCTACTAGACATTATAAAACAATCTAAAGTACATATAATTGGAGTTACAGAAGAGCAGGCAGAAAGGTAAAGTAGAAGAAATATTTGAGGTAGTTATAGCTGAGAATTTTCCAAAATTAATGAAAGAAAACAACTCATGCATTCAAGAATCTCAGAGAACCCTAAATAGAAAGAATTAAAAAATAGTCATAGTCAAACTACTGAAAGGCAAGTGGAGAGGGTTAGGAGGATGGCAAACATAATATTGAGAGAAACAATGAAAAGAATTAGAGGAAACTTCTTATCAAAATGATGCAAGCCAGAACACAGTGGAATGACATCTTTAAAGTATTGAAAGAGAAAAGCTGTCAATCCAAGATTCCATAGCCAGAAAAAAAAAAAAAATTACTCGAAAATAAAGCCAAATTAAAGACTTTTTTTAAGCAAACAAAAGCTGAATGAATATTTTTGTGGCAGACCTAAACTACGAGACATGCTGAAGGATGTTGCTAAGGCAAAAGCTGTATGATTTCAGATTAAAATCTTGATCTGTACAAAAAAATAAAGAGTCGTAGAAATGATGAAAATAAAAGTAAATGTAAAATATATTTTCTTAATTTTAATTACTTCAAAAGATAATTTACTGTCTAATACAAAATAATGATGTACTTTAGGATGAATATAGTGTTTAAAATTAAAGTATATGCTATCAAAAACATAAATAAGGAGAGAGCAAAAAAGAAAATGTTTTATACTCCACCGTACATGAAATGGTAAGACACACATTTGTATTTATGTATTTATGTACACATCTATATATTTATATGTTAGTACATATACCAAACATAGCATATATATACCTATCAATTTTATTCAAATCTATTATGCTAGATATTTACTTCCTTTTTGCTGAGCAATTAATTTTCTGAAAGGTATATATTTAAGTCTTTATGACATCTTATTGTTTTTCTTCAGTGTACTATATTTTCTTTTTTCTTTTCTTTTGTCATCTTCCATTGAATAGATAGAATTTTCTGTTTGAATGTTATGCATGCTGTCTTATTCTTCAGTTAGTTATATCTCACGTTTAAAAATCTGTTTATTTTTATTTTCCATCTCATTTCCTTAAGCATGTTAATATTTGTCTTTCTCAAATAAGTAAGAATTTTCACACATAATAACTCTTCTTTCTCCTTTTTTCCTACCCCTAAAGTTTCTTCTAAAGTTTAAATTCTGTGTTATTATTATTGTGTTCCTTTTATATATTTAAAACCAGTGCTTACTTCAACAACAATAAACTTCGCTGAATTAGTTACACACCACTCTTCAAGATATCTACTCCTTCTGTTGGGAGTACCTTTTGTGACTGCTTTCAAAGTATTTGCACAAAAGTTTTCATGTAAGTTATGTCCCTCAATGTATTTAACTCAACCTTTTCATGGTTATTTTTCTGGATATAAAATTCTAGGTTCTAAGTGATTTTGCTCCAACATTTTGAAAATATTCCAATGTCGTCTTTCTTTTGTACTGTTGTTGAGGAATCTGATTTCAGTAAGGATATTTGTTTGGAGGAAATTTAATATTTTTCTCAGGGAATGCTAGATTTTTCTTCTTTTGGAAATAATTTCCAAACTTTACCATAAAGGATTTGGTCATGTTTTTTCTTTCTTCTTTTTTTCTTATGAATCCTATTTTATAGCATATGAGCCCTTTATATCTGATAACTTAATCTTTCTTTCATTTTATGATATTTCCAGTCATGACTTCAATTATTTCTTATCCTTCATTACTTTTTCTTTCATTTTGGAACTCTAGTTATAGATATTGGCATTTCTATTTCTATATTCTCTTTCAACTCTTTTATTTTTATATAACTTAATTTCTTCCTAATCTTTTTTTGGCTTTGTTTTTCAGCTCACAAGTGTTGCCATTTTTCTGTATTCATTTGATTATTCAAACTATATATTAAGCTCTTTATCTCAACAATTATTTACTTCAATACCTAGATCTCTGCTTGTATCATCTTTAAAGCTACCTAATGCTGTTTTGTGCTTTTCTTTAAGGATATTGTCTGTTTTAAGTTTCTGTCTTTCTTGTGTCATTAACTCTTCTCTCTCTGTGGTAGATTTTTCAGTGTGTTCTCCTACTTTCATAATCTTTGTGATCTTAAGATGTCTTATTAATGCAGTTTATGACTTCGTGCTACCCTGACAGTCTTAGCTGTGTGCTTTGTAATTTCAAATGTTGGGATGTGGGTCAAAGGGTCAGGACATCCCTTCTAGGTGGGTTAAGGGAGTAAACGGAGATGGAGAAGCTCAAGGCAAAGACCTACTGGTGTCGAATCTGTCTTTTATCTCTTTTCTTTTATACTCCACCATGTAACTGGGTTCCTCAAGGAACTTCCCGGGGGCTCGTTCTGGTTCTTCCCAAGAACATCATCTATGGGTTGTCATTACCTGGCACATGGTGTGGCATGAGTGTTTGGAGGAGAAGGTCTCAGAGGCTGGCTTCTGCACATGTGTTAATAGCATTCCCCAGGTAACCTGCAGGAGTGGACTGACATTACTATGGATGCCCATGGCTTCAGCAATTCTGGACTCTCATGATTGCTTGTTCTATAGCGGCATGGAACTAGTAGTAGCCAGAAAAGGCCACAGCTAGGAAGCTCTTCCCTAGCTTGTCTTCTGTTCTTGACACCTAGCTGCTTTCTCTTCTAGGGCATCTTGCCACTAGTATATTGGAACCCACTTTACTTCTGTCTCCCTTGAGGGTTCTCACACTACCATGGGACTTGCATGTTAATGACTGCTTTATGTAAATATTTTTGAAAAGTCTGGTTTCAGTGTTTAATATATTTGGGCACTGTCTTAAATTTACCATCTCTGAAAAAAAAAGCCTTTCTTAATTTTCAAGGGAGAATGACAAAGGAAGAAAGATAAACATCATTTGTGGGGCATTTTCCAAAGAAACCCATACACAATCACACACATGTAATGCTATAATCTCACTATTATGGTGAGCAATTGTACAGTTATGCCTAAATTGTGAGCCATTAGAATTTTACTGCAAGAAAATCATTAATAACTTCTAATTTGGACAAAGGGAATCTCTAGACCATTTCCTTTTAAAATATTACAAATAACAAATTGTTTAATTTGAAATTAAAGGCTACATATTTAATGTCTTTATTTTTATTCAACTACATATCCATAGTTATTAATTTAATTTTTAATAGGCATTTCAGGTTTTTCATCAAGATTTTTATTATTTTTAAAATACAATATAAAGTCTTTATTCTACATATTTAATAATGCCTTTTGAGGTTGTTGTCTTTAAATATTCAAAGAAGTTTTATTATCAAAGCAAAATATATCAGATTTAACATAAAAAACAGACTTAATTAGAGAATGAGAGGCCCTAAGGTAGCCCTTAGCTTGACTTGGATACCATCATTATTTTAAATTCAACACAGTTGAGGTTTAGATTAGATTTGACTTTTAAAATCCTTACACATATATATGAATATATATATACATACGCATATATAATTTAAAATTATAATCTTGCTTGTGTTTGAAGAGTCCTTCACTTCAATATGCAAAACACGTGTTGTCCTATATTATGAAAATGTTTATGTTCATGTAAATTTTATTAGGACACTTTTTCCAAAAAAAAAAAAATGGAAACTTTTCTTGGATTTATAAATCACCATCATTTGTGACTTTGTTATCATTTTTTCCCCAGTCATATGAAATAGTAATAAATAGTTGGAGTTGAAAAGAGAGTTGACCTCTGCAATACTTAGAAAAACATGCATTATTATTTTGTAGATGTACTTATTTGTGACTGTTCTCTCAATGGGAAAGAAAATAAAAGACAAGAATTATCTTCTCTCACAGAGATGCGCTAAATGAAATGTGCTAAGAGATGCGGTAAAGAATGTGAAGGATGGAAAATAGTGCTGGGTTGCGAGTGTTTTGCTTTACTACTTTTGTTTACTCTTCTTGAGTTATACTTGATATTATTTGGATATCAAGTTTTCTTATGGGTTGCACTGAAGTAGAAAATGTATTCTACATAAATAAAAGAAAATATAGGGAAAAGGCAGTGAAAACATGGCTCCCGGGTAATATTCTAAGCTTGTTTGTTTGTGAGATTTGGGGGCTTTGTAATTTAGAAAGCTCCTTGTGATGTATTAATTAACTGCAAACAGGAACGCATTGTGTCCAAACAGTGCATACATTGCGAGGGTGCAATTTGCTGAAAGGGTCTAAGTAGGCAATTGCGTTGTGAAACCACAATGAAAAGACTCAGGCAGAAAACAGCTTTCTGAAAATTGCACCTTTTGATGTGTTGGTGACATGAAATTGACTGAGTTAGGTGGAATAATGACTTTAACTATTAATCCTCCCTCTCCTCAGACAGGCAGTATCTCAAGGTGCTCATTAGGTCTCATGGGGAAGGAAGATTTAGCAAATTCTACTTTTTTACCTTTCACAAAACTACTAAATATTTTTGATATATATGATTAATCTGCTTGAGAGTTATCCAGAGCTGGGCAATCTGCGGAGAAGCTAGTCAGAATCATCCCGCATGCACTCCAGGAGAACCTATGCTGCGAGGTGCTGCGCGGTGCAGGGTGCACACTATCTCGGCTCTGAACGAGCCCGCTGCATCAATTTAATTTCAAAAGCAAGGCTTGAGGTTTGATCCACCAGCCTTCTCTTCACTTCCTTGTAGCCAAAAGCTTTCTTGTATAATGGCTGTGATTCTAGGCTCCCGGGGTGCTTCTGATGTCATGGCTTTTAGACGAATGCTACCATAAATGTTGTAATGCAGAGAAGTACAAAGACAATGTTTTCCACTTGTGTGCATGTATTAGTAGTTGCCAAAAATTTTCAGACCAGCCTTGAGGAAAATTGGTATTTGTTTATTTTTAATGTGTTCCCAGGGAATTAGATTTTCTTTTGCATTTGCAGCATTTGTGAGAAAGGTATATATATACCAATGACCTTTCCAGATGTAATAAAGATTGCATAGCTGTTAAGTGAGCCAACATACCATCAAAGCCTCAATAATGAACAACCACATGACTGACGCTCATGATTTTCTTATACTTCTGTTTTAACTAACATTGCAATTGATGTCTGAATAAGAAAACCACTTTTATGTGTGTGTGCTTCACTTTTCACTTATGCATGAATCTCTATTAAAAGGGGTCTTTATATTGTATTATCTAGCATTTTAAGATTAAAAACAGCAAAGAAGAGAAGGAATTGTTTTAGTGTTAAAAGGTACGAAACAGGTGGAAAAGAGCCAAAGAAAAGCCTTTAAAATGCTGGCTATCAGAAATTTTAAAATATAAAGCTTTCATTATGGAATATTTTTTAGATGGTTTCTGCGTTTCCAAGACAGAAGTAGCAGTTTCATTGCCTCAGACCTTTAAAGTGAACCTCCTCCGGTAGAGTTTGGGAATGGAAGTTTCTAAAGTAACCTTTCTGTGAAGAAATGGCCTATCTGACCTAAATGTGAGGTCTTTCTTTCTCTCTCTTTCTTTTTCTCCCTTTTTTACCACTTGGACAAAAGCTGTGTGGGAAGCAAAAATTCCTCTTCTCACTATGTTTTACACATTGTCAGAATTTATTAACACAGTATTTTCAGAAGAATGACAGGGTTATTAGACATTTCATGGCAGAAACTCAAAAACAATTCTGCATCCTGTTTGGTCAAAACTTGTAAAATTTTCAAGAACCCTAGAAGCAAAAGTGGTCTTCCAATGCATATGTTAAATGCGTATTTGCCAAGATGATAGAACTTGAGATTGGGATAGAAAAATGAAGAGTCAAGAGTATGAAGTCATATTATGCATTAGCATGTGTGGAATAGATGCTATTATAATTCTTGATAAACAAAGGCTCCCCAAAATATATAAATACCCTCATTTAGAAGGCCAAACCTATGGTCTGTACAACACTGTCTATACAACATGATCTATGTCTTTGCCATGCTAGAAAAATCAGTGAAATAATTTTAAAATAATAAAGTTATTTTTTTAAAACACAGCAAGTAAATTGATAGATTTTTTTGCCTTTAGTATTCAAACCACTGGTCTTACTTTTTTTTTTCTATTTTGAATAAGTCATTGAACTGATTTGCTTGTATATCATCATGAAATATGGATACAAAATAGAAGAGTCTTGAAGACTAATAAAACAAGTTGGAAACAAAACACAGGTGATTGTTTAGCTTGATTGTGAATGGAGGAAATACTTGTTATACAGGTATATATTTACGTCCATATTTACATGCTTCTCCAGTTAGTTAATCCATTAATTGAACATTTAAATAGTCTACCAGTCTTGATCACAAAGACTAACTGTAATCGAATGTTAGGCATACAAAGATAAATATGACTTAGTCTCTGTCATCAAGGAGTATGAGACAAACATAAGTTGGATGATATAAAATAAAAGAGATTTGTGCAAAGGAATCATGTTGTATGACATTATCCTGTGTACATTAAAATGAAGGACAAGCAACGGCATGGGCAAATTCACCCAGGCTAAAAGGAGATGGAAATCATCAGAAAGCTTCAAAGACGCAGAGTTTTTTATGTTTGTTTTTGAATTGAAATCTATGCAAGTATTTTACAGACGAAGAGAAGGCCATGCCAGAGAAAGCTAAGTTAGTTCTACCACTATTGTCTACAAAATAAGGGCATACTTTCAACTATAGTTTGAAAGAGTAAAAGAAACCCAGGGATAAAATCCCAATTAATATAGGATGATTGTGTCTGCAGCCAAGACCAGCCATATGCCAAAATTATGAAATAATTGATTTTCTCTTGGTATCGAAATTTCAGCTCGGTTAGTTATACTTACCATTTATATCAGGTACCCAGATTTTCATCCTAGCCATAGTGTTCTTTTCTATCAGTGCCCTTCAGAATGGCTCGTCATTTGGCTCTCATCCTATCCCATCTCTTCTGCTATGTGCTTCATTGCTTCTCACTTAGTGGTTGATGAAAAGCAATCTGATAAGCTAGTTCTTACTAAGGTTTAATTACTTAACAGCTTGATTATTAAATCTCCAAGGGTATTTGGATTTTGAATAGAGGATTCTTGGATGTCCAAAATCTTAATTCAATAGAATTAATTTATGGGTTTGTAGTGGGGGAAGATTTTGTTGGGGCATGAAATGCTGTATAGAGGAAGATTCTAGAAATACTCAAATCTCTTCACACACCTAACATCTTCTAAGAGAGGAATTAATAATAGATGATATATTTTTGAGTAATAGCAAGTCAAGTGAAAACAATATTCTACTTAGAATTAAAATCTCATAACTGCCATCATCCAAATTGTTGCCCTGGACACTTTGTCTTTGAGTCTCAGTTTTCTCATTTTTATAACAGAGATAATAATAATTATGTTACTAGTGGTTGTTAGGATCAAATGAGAAGTTGGTAGGAATTCTTTGTAAGATATAAATGCACATTATTATAATTATCTCAGTAGTAAATATTTAGGTTTGCATGCATTAAAATTATTTTTTTCTAAGGTTTTCTTAATTCAATAAAATACCTGTAAAGACAACCATTAAAGAAATGGCCGAATTTGTAACTAACGAAGTTTATCCTGGTGCATATATATGAGTTTTCTAAATATATTGTGTGTCAAAGTTTTCTAAAAATGTCAACAAAACATAGAAAGAAGAACCGTGAGCAAGAACAAATTAAGAAATAAAAATATAACATGGCTCTAGGAAGAATAAATGTGAAAATTAATTAAGAATTACAAAAACACCAAGAAAAATAAATAGAAATTTATATTGTTTACGTAATCAAAAGATATGGACAGATGTAGATATATTACTTTGAAAATATAATTAATATGTGACAATAAGGTACATAATGATTTAAATTCTATTTAAGAGAGTGCGACAAGAAGATACAGCATCAATGTACTATTATATTACAGGCAGAATAAAGTGGTAAAATCTGCTGAGCGATTTAGGATTACCTATCAAATTTTAACATGTGTGTATCTTTGACCCAATAGTTTATCTTTTATTTTTCACACAGTAGGTAAGTACACACTGGAAGCTTTATTTTTAATAGTGATTAGGAAACAGCTGAATGTCGATCTGTAGAGAAATGTTTAAAACATTCTCCAAATAAAAAAGGAGGGAATGTAAATTGTTAAGCCCCCCAAAGAAGAGTGATAGTGAATGAGCAGCTACCTCACAGAGTAGCTCATCATTTCTTGGCAGGGGAACACTGCTTCTGATGGCATTGAGTGTATGCAACTGGTGCATCTTTGTAAGTGGCATTTAGGAAATCATGGAAAATGGGAGAGGGAACAAGAGAAAATGAGTAAATGTTTTCATTTACATAAAAGGGGATACATGGATTCTAGAGTCAATAAACAGTGTAAGATCTATTCCGCAAAATTATGTCATGCATTTGAGATATGTGTTTTGTTAGCATTTTGATAATATGTTACTAAGACATATTTATTCAAACTTACTTGATTTATTTTCTTAATTGAATTGTTAGAATGGTGGACCGAAGAAATGCCATAGATATATACATTTTCATTCCAGCAAAGCATTTGGCAAAATCTCAGATTCTTTGGGATGACCAGAGGAGGAGGAACTCTGCGATCACTTAGGAAACCTTTTTGGAATTTGAATTTAAGACACACAGAGACAGAGAGAATAACACTACTAGCAGAATGGGAAGGAGGCTACCAACACATAGAGAGAAAGCAGGTGTGATCCGGCACCTAGATTTTGGAGTCAATCTGAGTTCAGAAATGTCCTACTTCAATCCAGTCTCAGAAATGTCCTATCTGTTTAATCTTGGATCAGTTTGGTATTGCTTAACATGCCTAACTTTCAGGATTTCTCTCATGTCATTTGAGCATTAAAATAATGCTACATTAAGGTTGTTGGGAGAGTTAAATAGGAGCTAAATAAAAAATGCTTAGTAAGATGACAGGCATCAAGTACTATGATAAAACAAATACTCAAAAGATGTAATTAATCATAAGAATTTAGGCACAGAATAGAGGAAAGTCAAATCGGTAGCATCAGTGGCAGTAGCAGCACAGACAGGAAGCATTTGAGTTACCGTAATATCTCATCCTGCTGTAAAGAGGAAAGGAAGTCCCCTCGTGAGGATGACAAGCACAAGCATTCTCCTATGGAGCTAAGGAATAGTGTCACCGAGACACTAATCACTACCAAGCACCTGCAGAAGCAATCCTTTTTCTAGATTTGCTTGTGTAACTTTTCAGGTTTTCATTTAACATTTTCTTCAAGTGCATTTAAAATAAATCTTAAATATCTAGAGTAAATTTAGAATCCATTTTTTTCTCCTAAGACAGCCTCAGATAATTATTGAATAAAAGCTCAAAAAGATGAATTGTTCCAAACTAAGAAAATAAATACAAAGGGGTTAAATGTGATGCTACCACATCTTTGGGCATCTTACACAACTTCATGTGCCTGTGTTTCTTTATCTGTAAAGTTAGGACTATGGTGATTTTAAATAATATTGATAAAGGTAAAATGATTATTGTGCCTCTTGGCTGATAATGAACAATCACAAAAGCATGATTATCATTATCAGATGAGGAAATTAGTAAATATCTAGTGTTTGAAACAGATAAGAATGATTTATTTTTTAAAGGAGTCCAAATGTTGTAGTGAATGGCAAGTCAGTTTGAGCCAGGAGGATGAAAATATCTCAAAAACAGATAACAGACTTTTATGTTGCATTAAATAGAAGGCTAGTGATTTCATAAAGAAAAATAATTGCTTTATTTTACAGAGTTAAGATAGCACCTAGAGGACTCAGTCATGGAAGTAATATTGTAAAAAGGATTTGAACAAACTATATCAATGCTGAAGAAGCTGGAGCAATTGATGAGTTATGATTTGAAAAAAAAGAAATATCTAAAGGGGAAAAGGTTGATAATCTTCAAATATCTATGCATGATATGAGTCAAAGATTAGGATGAAGGGGCGAAAGATATAGAAAATCAGATTTTAAGCAAATGTATGGACAAATATTAAGAAATCGATCTGTCTGACGAGTCAATGAAATGTTTTAGAGATCAGGATCTTCCAATCTTTTGTGATCAGCTTTTAGTGATCTTTAATGTATAGTAGATACCGAGTGCCAATGCATAGCATGCTTGCTTCCAGGGTCCCATCCCGGAACCATGGCATGGGTTTTCAGTCAGCCAAGGACCTTCCTCACGGACTGATAGGTACCTCAGAATCCTTCAAATGGCATTTTAGAAAGCCACTGCCAATCGATTAGCATGTCATTCCTGTCTAGATGATCTCTAAAGTCCTGTAAATTATAATATCTCATAATATTAATGTTGGAACTACATTTTATCATGTAGAATCCAGGGCATTTGTATTCCATTACTTATATAAAAGTAAAAAGAGTAAAATTGTCAACAAATGTTGTAATGTCTCTCTCTTACAATAAATGATGTTGAGATAATCCTCAAATGTCAAAAGAATCACCAGATGGTACATCTTCTAGACGAGTCAAATTTATAACAATGTATTTTTACATTTTGCAATACAACATAAAGCCTAATAATAAGATCTGAATTCTGCAAATACTAGACAAATTTGCAAGTATAACATTCTTCTCTCCTAGGGAACATCCTGTGAATTCATAAATATTTACATATTACAAGTTATAATTATGTAGCACCGGGGAAAAGGGAAAATGTAACTGTATATTTATATCCTACACGAATATAAAAGAACATTCATAAATTACAAATGTGCATTGTTCTAAGAAGGGTACCTACTGAGCTTTTGTATCTTAAGGCCAATACATAAGGCAAGTTTCTACATCCCCCCATCAGTGCAATAAAAATTATAATTGTAAGTTTGAATGACTATTGATTGCTTATTATAGTTTCTATTAATAGTTATAAATGATTATGTATGAGTGCTTCATTGTAGGTATTTGATAATGTAGACAGGAAAGTTTGTATTGCTACAGGGATAATCTGCTTTAAAAAACTGACAAGCATAATTATAGAAAATACTGCAAAGTATGTATTTGCTTTAAAACAATTGCCCAAAATAGTACAGTTAAATATTATCTTATTATTGCTTTTCATATTAGTTGGCTTGACAGCATAAATACTATATCATAGATTTATCTGAACATTCATAAAGGGCTGCTAAATACAAAAGGCTTTAAGTTTAAAAATCTGTGGTGCATATTTTAGTTTTGAGTTATCCCAAAGCTTTAAAAAATGGAAATGTTTTCTATACCTTTGTACTATGCTTTCCAAAGGAATTTTCATCATTTACATGCATTTTTATTATGTTCATACTCTCCTTTTCTTATTATTTTCAGCAAAAAATATTCCAATAGTTTAATTACTTCATGACCACATTTTTATGCATATCTCTGCAGGTACATTTATATATTAGAGTAAATTCAGCTCTTAAATAGTCTAATCTTCGAGGTTGACAGCACTTATGTAGCAGTGACCTCCAGTCATCTGATCAAATTTTGGGTTACTTACTGGCTATAATCAAATATATTCTCATCTCTTATTTGAACAAATCATACAGAAATTGAATACAATTTTTTATGAACACTAGCAATATGTTCACTTCTCTGATAATTTTGACATTAAAATTCCATCTTAATAATCCCATCCTTCAGGCTTTGAAGATTCTTAAGGTATTAAAGCAAAAATTATCCTAAGCAGTTAGATTATAATGTATTTAAAGATTAGACATTTCATGTTGAATATTAACTGCTCCACTTCCCAGGAAAAGAAAACTATGCTGATTTTCTTCTTCTATAATTTATACATTTCAAAGGCTGGCTATCCAAGTTTCAAACCATGGTTATAGAAAAATATACTTTAAATGGACTTATATGCTACTTAAAGTTTCAAAGGTATATGTAATGGAATGTTTGGATGAATCAGAAATATTTGCGATAGTTATTTAACTTTATTTCAAAATAACATAGTACAGTGTTTTTAAAAATTAACTATGACAAATGTTTTACAGATAGTTAAATAGTTAACTAAAATAGTTAACTCCTCTGTTGAAAAAAAGTGACTGTGTACCCTATTAACCCTAGGTAATAGGTAAGATATTTATTGAGTATACTCTTTATTATGTGGAATGAGAGAAATTACAGAAAAATGTGAATTAGCAGGTGAAAAAATGACCTACTGCATTGTTTCTCAGGCTTAAGGGGACAATGAGATACCAATTATGTTATTCTTCTACTTCCTGAAGCCCTATCTATGATCCATTCATAAAGATGAAAGCCAGTGCTATTTTGAAATAGAACTCTAAAGAACATTTTGAGCCCATTTACACATTTCAAAGACAATAACTTAGGAAAACATAGTCAAAGCCTTTTTTTCTAAACGTATGGCCATGTTTCTATAAGGTATGATCCTTCAGTATGATGAACCTTTATTTGTATACAGTTTAAAGAAAGAAGTTTGCAAATTAATTTAAAAAAGTATTTTTCCAATAGCCTGATCCTGCCTTTATCACTCCTGGCAAAAAGGGAGTACTGCTGAGCCTTGAACAACACAGGTTTTAACATTAAGCATTTTTTTTTCCAATAAAACTTATATCACCTGCCTCCCCTTCCACATTCTCCACCTCTTCTGCTTCTGCCACATCTGAGACAGCAAGAGCAACCCCTCCTCTTCCCGCTCCTCTCAGCTTACTTAACGTGAAGACGACCAGGATGAAGACCTTTATTATGATCCACTTCCACTTAATGAATAGCAAATTCATTTTTTCTTTGTTATAATTTTCTTTCTTTCTTTCTTTCTTTCTTTCTTTCTTTCTTTCTTTCTTTCTTTCTTTCTTTTTTTTCTTTTTCTTTTTTTTTTTTTTTTTTTTTTGACAGAGTCTCACTCTCTTGCCCTGAGTAGAGTGCCATGGCATCAGCCTAGCTCACAGCAACCTCAAACTCCTGGGCTCAAGCAATCCTCCTGCCTCAGCCTCTTGAGTAGCTGGGATTACAGGTCTGGGCTACTATGCCCCGCTAATTTTTTCTATATATTTTTAGTTGTCCAGCTAATTTCCTTCTATTTTTACTAGAGATGGGGTCTCGCTCTTGCTTATGCTTGTCTCGAACTCCTGAACTCAAATGAACCACCCGCCTCTGCCTCCCAGAGTGCTAGGATTACAGGTGTGAGCCACCGGGCCCAGACTAATTTTCTTAATAATATTTTCTTTTCTTTAGCATACTTTATTGTAAGAAGACAATATGCAATACATATACAAAATATGTTAATTCACTGTGTATGTTACCAGTAAGGCTTCCAGTCAACAGTAGGCTATAAGTAATTACGTTTTGGGGAAGTCAAAGGTTATATACGGATTTTGACTGCATGGGGTTGGTGCCCCTACCCTTGCGTTATTGAAGGGTCTACTCTAATAAGAATGATGACATAAAAATAGATAGACATATCTACATTCCTTGCACAGTATATGACGATGTCATTATCTTATTTTGTACCCTTGTATTCTTGGTAAAAACTTCTCATCATCAAGCTGTTTCTTTTTTTTTTTAAGATAGAAACGTGTATATGTGTGTGACAATAAGATCATACGAAATAATCTTGCTTTATCTTGATTTGACTTTATCAGTGTCTCGCATTGGTCTCCCCTAAAAGTAAATTCTAGATGTAGAGTCCAGGTTGCTTATTTGGGAGGTTATAGCAGGAAGCATCTGCATATGAGTAGGAAAGTGAGAACATTACTTTTAGTTTTCTGCTACTCAGTAATAAACCACTCTAAAATCAGTGGCTTAAAATGGCAACCATGCATTATATCTTACAATTCTGTGTGTTGACTGAAATCACCTTCTTGATTTTTCAATTGGTCTCACTTGTGACCTCTCAGGGGGCTGTAGTCAATGGTGGCTGGGGCTGGTAGCTTAGCAAGACCAGCTGTATGTGGGGAGACTCTCTCTGTCTCTCCCTCTCTTTGTTTCTCATCTATCTTAGGGACTTTTTACGTGATATCTCAACACTCTTTTTCTAGCAGTTGTACAGCCAGACTTCTTTCATGGGATCTCAGGACTTCCAATAATGCTAAAGAGAAAGTGACCAAGTCACTGTAAGTTGCTAACTGTGGAATTGTACAATGTCACTTTTACTACATTCTGTTGGTTAAAGCAAGACACTCCTCCACGTGAGAGGAGACGACTCAGTGGCATGAACCCTGGGAAGGCTGGCTCACTGGAGATTATTTTTGGAGAGTTGTCACAAGAAGAAAGTCAATATATTGTAGGTAAAAGAAAAGATTTATTGTGGGTAACTATCTGGGTCCTGCTAGAAACCACTAGGAAATGGATAGAATTAGGTAAAAATTATCTGACTTGAGAGATGTGGAAGGTGAGATATCTATCCATTGACTCCTATTTGGTATGTTAAAGGGATGCTTTTGCAGGAATAAATTTATAAACTTCCAACTCAGGCCTGAGGCATGTAGGCAGAGCACACAGTCTAGGCAAGAGAAACCCTTCTCAAAGAAATTTGCAGGAACTTATAATAAGAAGTTAACAGAAGGCATGAGAATAGAGTCCTGAGGGGATATGCGATAAGTGTGCAAACATATTTTACAGCTTACAAAAATAACAAAATGAATGCAGCCCAAAGGGGGGAAAATGAACTTTACCAGTATAAGGCCTTTTGTTTCCTTTCTCCATTCATATTACTCCTTAAACTTCCCCTACCACAATGGAGTAGCCACTATGCTAAATTTTGCGGGTTTTTTTTTTTAAATTTCAGAATATTATGAGGATACAAATGTTTTGGTTACACGAATTACTTTTGTACAGTTTGAATCAAAGTAATAAGTGTGTCCATCACCCAGACAGTGTGCATTTTACTGGTTAGGTATGAATTTACCCATTCCCTTCTTCCCGCTGCCGTCTGCTTGATTTCTGTTGACTCTTACTACCATATGTACACATGAGTGTTTGTTTTAATCACATCCTTGCTTTTTTAAAAAAAAGTTTCTTCAGTGAGGTTTATATATGTAAAAAATTACGTTGCCTAGTTTTATCTGTTTTAGAAATGTATATAAATGGGAGGATTTTGTATACATTCTTCTGCAACTTACTCATTCAGTTTACATCATTTTTCACATTCATATGTTTATGATCATGAACAAACATTTATGATGCAACTGGAGTTCATTCCTTTTATCTGCTTTATACTATTTCGTTATAAATATACCACCTTTACTCTGTTTTACTGCTAAACAATGTTTTTGCTGGATTCCCTAGAGAACAGAAAATCATGCATGCTATAGCTTTATTGAAAGGAGGGGGTGAAAATTGGGACTGCAATCCTATGACAGAGTGAATGAGGAAAAAAGGAAAGGGTAACAGGGAAAAAGTACAAGTAAATAAAGTTGGGGCAATATAGAGCAAGTCAGAACTTCAAAAGGAAAGTCATGTAAGAAAAGAATTATCTGTTGGGGAATGTGATAGAAAAAGCAAGTAATTTATCTGTCAGCTACTTCCTATTACATTTATTATTGCTTAAAATTTATCTTGCAAAGCAGTAATTCCCCAGCACTTCTGAGTTTGTTCCCTGTGCCCTACAGGGAGCTACTGGGAAAGCCAGATTGCAAACCATGCAGTGCAAGTATCCATAGATCATCAGACGTCATGATAGAGCCCAGAAGCTCCATGGGTTCTCTCAAGGTGAACTTAGACATTAGAGATTTTATATTAATTACTAAATAAATGCTTGAAGCAGGTTGTTAATAGATAATTTTTATAAAGTTAAGGAATTTTCTATATATTTGTAGTTTGCTAAAATCTTACTATGAATGTTCAATATTATTGAAGAGTTTTAACCATCTATTGGCATATCACACGGTTTTTTTATTTTATTTGTTAATATGATGAATTACATCATGCTATTTTTAGCTATTGAACCAACCCTGCATTTCTGAGGAAAAACTAATTTGGCTGTGATATGTTAACATTTTCATAAATAATTAGATTTGGATTGCTAATATTTTAAGTTTATTGCTTCTACGTTCATGAGTGAGTTTAGTTTGTAGCTTCTTGTTGTAGTGTTCTTATCTTATTTGGTGTCAAATTATCTTAGCCTCATAAAAATGAGTTGATTTTTTTTCTGTATTGCTAAAAAATTGGTTAGAACTCACCCCTAAATTTATCTAAACCTCAGTGTTTTCTTGTGAGAAAAGTCTCTAACTGCTCATTTAATTGATTTAATAGATTTGAGACTACTTTGGTTTGTATTATCTCTTAACACAATTTCAAAAAATTGTATTCTTATAAATTATCAATTATTCTGTTTCAACTTTCTTGTGTAAACCTCATGTTATTAAATTTATCTTTGTATCTACTGTAGTTATATGTGGGAAGCGTAGTCGCCATTCCAAGGTGGCGACCGTGTCCGGTGCCACACCCAGCCACACTTGCTGGTAAACAGGCTCTGCGCATGCCTCACAGTGTTGCCCAATGACCGGGACTTCCCGTTCACCAGAGCATACTTA